>JABBWL010000223.1:0-107821 GCA_016758765.1 Suillus cothurnatus | reverse complement strand
GCTTATTACGAATGACCGGAGCAGATAGGTTCTGCCTAAACTCTCGTCGTGCAATATTATCCGCCATGCGTATCCCTACGCTGTCACAATACTACTAAGCATTATCTTTCGCAATAGTATAAAAGCGACTCATCTTCCTTCACCTCGAATAGATCATTCAAGCTCTTCAGCAGACACACGAACAATGCATTTCTCCTACCTCGCCGTGATTGTTGCGTTGATGGCGTCTATGTCTGTCAGTGCATGTAGACCACAGGGGGCCAGTTGCAAGTTCACTACCGACTGCTGCCCAAATCAAGATTTGGTCTGCTCTCCAACTGCGGTAGGGGTAGTTTTCTTTGCATCCAATTTTTACTTTATGACGCGCCTTTTGTGCTTTGTAAATCAGAAATCGGGCGTAATCTGCGTTTATAATCCCCACAAATGAGCAGCCGATTTGCAAGTTGGTAGCGACAAATTAGTGAGTCATGTTTCCGCTTTCGTATTGCCAACGCTGTTGCTAATCGAGCGACCTGTAGGGCGCTGCTGATTGGAAAATGGGTAGAGGCAATATTGAGCTCAAGTAGTACGTGATATGAGTGAATGAAGTACCTGTGTACCAAAATTTTGGTCTTGGCGGGAAACAGAGTCTCGTGGATCGTCCATAAGTAAAATGCGTGTCAGCTAAAAGTCGCGTGGTTTGTCCAGATCTACTGTCCACTTTTACACCGTCTATGACTCGTTCACTTGACAAAGTATACAGTCGTTCGTCCCGCTTTCTAAGTCAGTCTCGTTTGACCGTCGAGTTGTAGCTCGACAAGAGAAAGTGGGAGCATATACATACTTGTCGTTTCGTGCATTGAGCGCACATACGAGGGTGGGACCTAGCTGCGAGTACTGTCATGAGTGATGGATAACAACTTGAGTGAGAATCTACATGGTATGGGTCCGAGACTCCGACTTATCAATGAGGTAAATTATATGATCTTCATCAGATGTGTATGGAACGTTTGAACTTCATACCATATGGCTCCGACTTGGATCTCTCAGCAAGTTCATGAGGTCTGCACATCATGGTGTAGATCTAGACATGTGCCACTACCGTGGGAGTACTAGTTGAACTAATCTTACTAACTTCTTCTAGTCATGGGTAATTTGCAATGTGGACCTTGGACCTTGCGTTGACCTGGTTTCGATCAATCACTGGCAATGAACCCACATCATGCCTCATGCCATCAACGTGTATCTCAGGGTCATCACGAAGTCTAAGCCTCTTGTGTGCTTGCGACAGACGGGCACATCCACAGTAAGTATGGGCATTCGAAGTGCTTCATGGGGAGCATACTAGCCACAGTACTCAAGTGCTGCGAAGGTCAATTTGAAAAGATTCAGCGTATCACTTACATAAGGCGCCTAATCCTGGTTGCATCGTTGATGAGGGTGGCCACGTCGAGAACGGACTGAGCGCTGGGCGCCTGTCTATCATAAATCATAAATATACATTGTCCTCCTTCTCACGACAATTCCTGCATGAACTCATTCCAACTACTAAGACATCATGTAGTCAGAGCACACCTGTCGGCCGCCTTTAGAGTGCGCCCTAGCTCAGACCTGAATGATGTTGCTCTTCAAAACATCGAGGATGGTAATACAGCTATGCCACCTGCGGTGCCTGCGCCGCCGTAAGTTCTGTCCTTTTTATTTTCCTTATTTTTGCTGACTGATGCTCTCCCCAGATATCGACATGCGGCACCATCGGGACCATGGCCATGGATGGACTTTGAAGTAAATTCTTCGACTTCCACAACTGTCATCGAGCCATCCTGGCGGGGGTACCCTCAGAACCAGTTTGGGAACTGGACTCCAGACCAAGTAGGGCGTAGTAAGATGCTCGAAAAGTGTCTGGTGAATAAGTCTAGCACCATTTACTGGATGGATGTACGTAGCAATGGGAGTTTTGCGAGCTCAGATATCGAAGGAAAGGGTGATACTATCATAGTGGGAACTGAACAGGAGGATGGTTTTTGGGATATATTACAGGGCAAGGTGAGTCTCACGTTTCTCGTATACTAGCTAGGGTATAAGATGATTTTACAGCGACCAGAAAATATCCGAGTGCGATCGATATTTGTGGATGACTTAACCTCGCCGGTCTTGCGCATGCTGGGCACAAAGTATGTAGCGGTTTTTTACTTATCGACTTGCTTTGAAGCTCTTCATACTTAGATACAACATCGAACCATTCTTTTTCACGTCCTCACTAAATTGGATACCCTCACGATACGAGGAAGCGCCTGTCCATAAGAAAGGAGATCGTAAGTCCAAATATTCCATTTTAGGTCCCCTCCTGATGTTGTGCGGTAGACATTACTATTGTCCTGCCATTTGTACGAACACTGCGCAAAAAATTTCGTGGCTCTCAATCAGCACCCACTATGCAACACCACCATCACAATCCCCGAGTAAGCGACCCATCATCGGTAGTAGTCATCTTGTTCACCTGCAACAGATACTCAGATCAACACTCAGGCTCCCTTCCCTATGGGTAGTATGTGTGTGTATTAATGTTCTTATGTTCACATTACAACGTCCTTCCTAGATGGCGACTTGCTCTTCATCGACCTCCTCGCAATTCACATGGTCCGCGGCGTAAAGACAAGCACCATCATCTCTTACCACCCCGAGTCTACGTGGTGCCGGACATCTGCGAAGCGCCTCCACTCGCTCATGCAACTTGTAGGGGGCAGTGTGTATTGGCAAAAAATATTCGACAAGTCAAAGGACCCGACGTTCGTCTTCCTCGCGATTTTGTGGTATGCACTATATGCATGGGATGAGTCCTTTGAACTGCTGTACAAACATCTTAGTGAACTGGTATGTCGTCCTCATGCAGAGTAGACGTGGTGCGTTGCTAAAGGACAATCAGGAGGCAAAAGTACTGCAAACGAATAACATGGAGATCACGCGCGAGCTTCATGTCCTCCAGGCGCATCTTTTGCAGTATCAATCACTCCTTCATAACTTCGAGGCGTCAGTAGAATTTATCGCGAGGACCAACAATCCGGCCATGGAATCTAGTGACTTCTCCGATGAACAGCGCGAAGAGTCAAAGGAACTTATGGAGACGGAGTCCGAGAATCTACTCAGCGAAATTGTTCGTCTAGAAAGCGACGTGACTTGCTGAGCAACCGACTGAAGAATGTAATGAACCTTGCTTTTGCGACTGTTAATATCGACGACGCCAGACAAACGCGAAAACTGACAGAGGCGACGGTCAGGGACTCGGCAGCCATGAAACAGGTATCCTTCTTTCCTGAAGCTAAAGTGACTTACCGGATACTAACAAACTTTTAGATCTCGTACCTCACGATGGTCTTCCTGCCAGCAAGTCTCTTAGCCGTGAGTATGGGGGTTCTTTAGTGCGGAACTCATCTGACCCCACATGTCCCCGTCTGTGTTTTGGAATGAACGTCATACAGTTCAATCAGGGATCTCTACTGACGCTTGACCGCTACGTCGAATCCACTATTTCACTCACGCTCTTGACTATTTATATCGTTATCACGCTTCAAACACATACGCATTCCATGACCGCAACGCTCCATTCCTGAGGCGTGCAGCGTGGCCAGTTCTTACTTTATGGAGGATTGTGTATAGGCTAAAGCAGAAGACAGTAGAAGACATGGTGTTAAGCCTCAGAGGAGATTCGACGATGGTGGATTCGCGATGCATATACTTTACAAGCTATATATTTGTCAATTGTAATGACTACTGACGCCGTTTACTGTGCAACTGTCCGTGTGGCCATGAGATTATCTTCCGGCTGTGCAATGTGCTCGTGTACATTTTTGGTCCTCTACCCCATTGATAGCTGCTTGCATCATCACTACAATCTAAATTCGCTCCGAGACGAGCTCAAACCTAACCTCCCAAAACACCATGGCCACACCATCAGATGCCAATCCACCTACATTTACAAGCTCATTTCATCACAGCAGCCCCACCTGATCCCCTGCCCGATCGGACTCCCCGTGAGCGAACCCTCGACCAGACATCCGGCTTCATCCACCTCTCCACCGCACGCAAGTCCCTAAGACACTCAATTTCTTCTACAAAACAGACGTCAAAGTCAACGTACTTCCGTATCCCTTACGATCCTGTCGAGAAGAACATCAAGTGGGAGGACCCAAAAGCAGAGGTGTGCGGTCCGCGCGGAGGGGAGGGCATGTTTCCGCATCTATACAACAAGCTTAAGCTGGGCAAGGACGAGGTGAGAGCGTGCAGTGCTGGGAGAAGGGGCCTGATGGATGGGACTCAGCTCTGCAAGCAGCAGAGGCATGGCTCGTTATTGATGCCCATGTGAGTTCTTCTGCGTGACGTTGTACTAGTAGCGATGATGAGCTGAAATTTGAAAATGAGAAGGTGTTTATGAGATTAGTGTGTATATCCAGCGATTCCCTCCCGCTTCAAGACCTTCAACAGGCTATGTACAGCTCAAATGAAGATTTAGCACACCAACTTCAATAAGATTTCAATCCTCGTACGTCACATGACCAAAGCGTTACAGCTCGTGACATTTCAATATGCTCTACCCTGTCTACCACAGCATAATTAGAAAAATTTTGGCTATACGGAAAGTCTTGAAATGCAAAAAGAAAAATTTCCGCTTTGTCTGTTTGAAAATTATGAAGGGCCACGCTGGACAAAAATTCGAACACACGGAAACGATTTTTCGAAACAACAAATCGAACAAATCAGTTGTTAATTTTCTGATTTCGAAGTCCCTTGTTTGCATTTGGCCGCATTGGGAAACGGGTGACTGTAAACTGTACACCGACTCGGACCGTTTGTTTATACAGGAGCTGTCTGTGTAGATTTTGATATGTTGTTCCTGTGTGCAGATGGTGAGCTAGTAAGTGGATGGTTGTGTTAGATTTACCGAAGATTTGAATAGGCTATGAATTGAATTACAATACATAAGTAAACCAGCATTAAACCACGTCACAGTTATGCCATAAACACTTCGGCTGCCTTCGGTGATCGAATAGAATACAATGGTACACCATCCCGTTCTGGAGTAGGTATTCGCTCCATGTTGGCTCCATCTGTTATGTCCGACATAGTTCTTGAAAATACTATAGACGTAGGTGCTGCAGGTGCTGCGGTAACGCGAGTCGACCAGTCGCGTGTCATCGCCCGCCCCCTGTGCTACACGGATGATGATGAGCAATTGAGCAATGCCCTGAATAACACGTTCAAGTTAGTATCAGAGATGTAAGTCACACAGGGTTTTACCTGCTTACCTGAACACTGGTAATGGACAAGTAGAATAGATTGGTGACGCCGCCAGAATGCGACACAATAGAAACTATAAGAATCACGCAGAAGACAGAGTATAACATGGCGGACTCGATGAGCATGAGGATGACGGTATCATAGGTGCTAGAATTATACCGGGCCATGGCATATTGGGCCACAGCCTGCTTCATTTGGCTTCGCATGACGAATAAACGACTCGTCGCGAGAATCGTATATATCAAGTGAAACCTACTTCCATGCAGAGGTAGAGAAGTAGGTGTTTATGTTGAAAAATGTGGCACTTGTGCTCGCCTGGATCAAAATGAGAATAGATACTGCTGCTCAAGATGTCAGTGATGACTCTCGCTTGGTAAATGGTGTACTGCACCAAGCATGGCAATGTAGAGAGCGATCATTGGGACCATCACCGACCTTGCCCGACACCATATCACAGAACATCGATGAAGCTAAGTATTTAAATCATCAGGTTTGCACCAGTTCATGTAGGCGAACTATCTAGCTCACAAGCAGGGCTTGCATACACCACCCCATGACGAATAACTAGGCTAGATGTTAATACTAGAGGCATGGAGGTCAATGGGCAAGGAGCTTACGTGAAAAGTTCTATAACGTTGATACGAAAATCCATGTAACTCTCGATTAGCGCGAGCGGACCACCAGGTATATCGCGAAGGTCTATCCAAATCATCTCTGTATATCTCGCGTTCGCAGCATAGTCTATTGTCCCAGTGCGAACGTGATGAAAATGTAGAAAAGAAGCACGAAGCGATTATTTGCGATTTTTCAGCCATATCGAGGACGTTGCATCAGAGCAATCGCGGCTTGTACTGTAAGGAGAGTGAATACACCTAATACATACATCAATTCCTGAAATATTGAATGTTGACCGGAAACGCACCGTAGGACACTCCCGCCAACATCATTCCATCGAGCGAGATCGTTCAAGCCATAAATTTGTCTGCGGAGTGTCGGATGACATGACCCCGAATTTGGTCAGTGCCAACTGCGGGAAAACACCAGTCTGAGATCAATTGGCCTACTGCCCATGACGGAGATAGCAACAACTTGAACCAAGATGACAGTAATTAGTAGGAGACAACTGTAACTGGGAAAACCGACGTTTTGTGGATAAATCCGAAATTCATGATGAGTAGACACGACATCATCATCGGGAATATTGGCATGGTGCGCCTAAATGAATTATGATGATCCTTCAATTACGTGAGCAATATTAGTAAAAAAATTCCTTTTACCACTTCTATTTACTTGTGGAGCTGAACACTCGCCTTCTACAAGTGTTCGGGCGGAATAATACCTGAATGGCAGCGGACTCGGGAGTTTGCTGCTTCCAACAGGCCTGTCTCGAGACTCTCAGCCCACGACTCATACATTGTGCAGTTGTTACTCAGTTTTATAGTTATACTTAAAGACCATAATCACAACAAGTATATACTGTGCACAAACCAGCCGTGACATACGGGTAGACACAATGACCCATTGTGCGGCCACTGGGTTGTGCAGACAGTACCTGTCCAGGTAGGCAGGGTGCCCTTGTCATTCCAGAGTATTTTGCCCGACAAGGTATCGTAATAAGCGAGACCAAAAAGGAGACTTGTCTCTGTTTTTTAAAAAGCTCGTCCAAGTCATCGTTGCTGTTTGCGAGTGGGAGGATGATAATGGCTGACCGCGGTAATACCGGCACAGGCTCGTGTTTTGAAACACCTGGCAATTGTGATGCCGATAAGATACGGGCAATACAATCCTCCATACCTAAGGGAGATACTTATGGTTGAGGCCAGAGACATCGAGATGACTGTGACGGCATGACTGGCGGGATAATGTAAGATGAATTTGGCGGAGGCAAGGTGGGCTTTGGTGGAGAATGCCGATGGCAGCCATACAAGGGCACCATACAATCACCTGCCAGAAAGAACGAGGGCTGCGAAAGTGACGGAGAAGTGGAGATTGGTGCGGTGTGGGGCGCGAATGAAACTTTACTTGGGAGTTATCGGATGAGCTCGGATGTGGGTATTCTGGATCAGCAAAGAGATGGGTAATGAATAGTCCGAGTTATAAGTTGAGGTTGAACATTGAGGTTTAGGTGGCGCCTTTCGAATCGTCATTGCCGTTGGCAAGCGACGAGGTTTTCAAGTCTGTGTGAGGTCTGGCGGAGTTGACGCAGACGTCTGTGTCGGGAGTTTCCGCGGAGTCTTGTCTCTCCCTAGTCAGCGAGTATGTCGGCAACGGCAAATCAGCAAACAAGTGTGTGGGCTCTCCGCGTCCACCCCAACCGAGGCATGCCCACCATGTGACCAGCCAATGGATGTTGGCGCCCTTATCATGATGTAACAGTTCTTACGTTATGTTGCGCATATTGGGAGCCGAAGTATTTTCGGGCACTCATCACTCGACTCGCGAACTCCGAGTAGGAGTTTTACTAACGAACTCTTCTCTCCAACACTCCTCTCACCAACACCGCCTTCAATGAATTTCCTTCAGCGATAGGCCTCATCAATTATCCGTGGTCACGTTTGCAAGATCACTGGACCTAACTTTTAGTCACAAGGCAACTGATACTCCACTTCTATATCCCATATTCAATCTATAAATTAGGACTGATCCCATCGTGATGTCCATTGTTTCCGTTCTCAATCTTAGGGCGCGCAGTTTCTATTATCATGACTACACCAGGCTGCCCTCCAGTATCAAGTACCTTCGAAGGAGAGGAGAAGAAGCACTACGAAGAGACTAGTTTTGATGCCGAAGTTGCTTCGCATGCCCTTCGCCTCCGTGGACGCAAATTAACCATTTCGATCGCATTCGTTGCTGGCACTGGATTTACGTTGTTTGGGTTCGTACAGATACTACCTATTTCTTGGATGACCCTACTGAGCAAACTGTGTTGCAGCTATGACCAAGGGGTCATGTCTGCATTGCTGACCGCTGGACAGGTATGCTTGTCATTCAATCGTAACCTTCGAAAGTGATGTGAAGTTGTTAATCAATCTCAGTTTGAGAAGGTCTTCCCTCAAGTTGTAGTGGATAGCAGTCACCCTAACCACGCTACTCTGCAAAGCTTTGTTGTTGCTATATATGTGAGCAACAAACAATAGTTGTTAAATCGTTCTCAATGTCTCTGCATGAACAGGAAATTGGATGCCTCATGGGGGCTCTATCTAATCTTTGGGTAGGAGATCGTTTGGGAAGACGCCGAACAATTGCATTGGGTGGATGTATCATGATTATTGGTGCTATTCTCCAAACAACCAGCTACAGCTATGCTCAATTAGTGGTCGCTCGGGTAGTCACCGGCATTGGAAATGGCTTGAATGTCAGTATCCCCGTCTCTAGTTGTTCCTCCGTCTGAACCTTGCGTTGCTCGACAGACCTCTACAGTTCCTAGCTATCATGCCGAGCTCTCATCTGCAGCAAAACGCGGCGCGTTAATATTGGTCGAAGGGTCTCTTATCACTTTTGGTGTCATGATCTCGTGAGTAGCCATGTTATGCCAGTGTTCTAAAGGTCATGTTTCTGCCAGGTATGTAAGTAAATTCGCCAATCTGACACCTCAGCACAATTGACGGCGCGCATTAAGTGGATAGATTTTGGCCTGTAAGTTAACCTCTTCCTTTCCTGCCATCCAATTCACAAGCACATAGTTTCTGGGCGAGTGGATCTTCTGCTCAGTGGAGAGTCCCCATTGCGCTTCAGATAGTTTGGCTCTGGTCATGGTCTTTGGAATCGGTTTCGTGAGTTAATCGTATAGCCGCTCTCACTCTCTTATCTGATTGGATTCTTCAGCTTCCTGAATCACCCAGATGGTGCGTGTGTTTATTTGTTTAGCACGCTTGTGATGACAGTGATTAGGCTTGTCAAGCAAAATCGAAACGCAGAGGCAGTGGCAGTCATATCGGCGCTCGAGGACAAACCCCCAAATGACGCCGAAGTTCAACGCACCTATCATGCTATCCAGGAAGTTGTTGCTATTGAGGACTTTGGGACCTCTGGCAGCCTTGGAGATAAACAAGCGCCACAGAACCCCAAGCGCTCACCTTTGAGAAAACTTCTCGTTGGCGGCCGGAGTCAACATTTCCGGAGAGCTTCTCTAGGAGTAATAAACCAGTGCTTTCAACAAATTACAGGCATCAACCTGATTACATAGTTGAGTATCTGCCTTGAATATAAACTCACGGTCTGACGGGTTTACATTTAAGCTATGCTGCAAGTCTTACCTCCCCTTCTGAATTAGCTAGTCCCTTATGTCTGTGGCACTCTAGACGATCTTATTCCAACGCCTTGGTCTGTCGGATGTTACCTCACGTCTTATTGCGGCTGCCAATGGAACAGAGTATTTCTTTGCCTCTATCATAGCTATCTTCATCATAGACCGTATCGGGCGACGAAAGCTCATGCTATTTGGTGCTGTAGGCCAGTGCATTACTATGATATTACTTGCCGTTCTCGGCAGTGTACGAGGCACTGGAGCACAAGTAGTGAGCGCCATACTACTTTTCGTGTTTAACTCGTTCTTTGCTATCGGCTGGTTGGGCATGACATGGCTATACGTGAGCTGCTCGCTTCTTGCTTCTTGTAGTTTACATGAAATTCACATATCGCTGCACCAGCCTGCCGAAATCGTCGGGTTGGAAATCCGCGCGCCTGCCAATGCACTGAGCACATGTATCTAGCCTCTCCTTCCATTCATATGGGATACTGACATCCTGTTACACAGCTTCGAATTGGATATTTAACTTCGTAGTTGTGATGGTCACTGGCCCATCGTTCAACAACATATCATGGGGCACTTACATCGGTAGGTCATGAAAGATCGCACCGTGTATGAGGCTAATGTTTGAGCAGTATTTGCTGCGTTGAACGCTTTCATCATTCCAATAGTATATTTCTTCTTCCCAGAGACTGCAGGTCGTTCGTTGGAAGGTAATTCTGCGTCTGAGGTATTTTGCTGTTGTCGGTTCAACATCTTTTGCAGATATGGATGTCGTCTTTGCATTGGCTTACAACGAAGGTGTCTCGCCGGTCGAGGTCTCTCTACGGAAGGACATTCCTCTTGCCGGGTCACCAGAGGCTGATAGAATATTAGGCATAGAAACAATAGACCGGAATGTCAACACTTCGAAAGAGAGATCGTAATGGACGCCACACATGTAGAGAACGTCACGACCATTGCAAGGACGTTGTTTGTATTAGAAAAGCCAGCTAGGTTACGAGATTCTTGTGTCCTCCTGAGACAATGTTATTGGGCATGCAGTTATCCTAAACTATCTCGTTCGAAGACTGGAATCTCATCCCTCGGAGACTGGCAGTGGGAGGACGCAGAGGCCTATTATAGGACCCTGGCCAAATACGTATGTCAACTTTGAGTCGAAAGGGAAGAACGATGACCCACAGGGTAGATCTAGAGAGTTAGCATCACCTAACAGGGTGCCAAGATTTGATGAAATCAAAACGACACGTCCCACACTCCCACCTTCAATCCAAAATGACCAGTCGACCATCGAAAAGTTCAAAAAGGCGAAAGACAGCAAAACATTCACGTTGCGCCTAATCTGATATTCACCATAACAGATTTGGCAGCCTGAAAGCCCTTCGGAAACATTGGTAATAGTAAATCCGTAGTTTCGCCGGAGATCGAGAGACTGCCCGAGCATGCGGAAGTGTTGCATGCAGTGTACCCACAATGATCTATGAATGTAATTTGTATCACGAGGAAGCAAAGTTCAATGAGAGCGTACAAAATAAATATTCAAAATTATGTTCAGGTGACTTGGAACCCTTGTTTATGTAATGTTGCAATGGCACTCCGCTCCTATATAAATACGATTGAACTTACGTCGTGAGTAAGAAATATCAATCCATCGTCATCATGCCCTCCACGTTCGCTCACGAGTTCAAAACACCCACTTTCCAAACAAAAGTTGCCTTCAGTACCGGTCTTTTCATTAACGGCCAGTTCGTGGATGGATCAGACAACACCACCATCGAGTATGATCTACCCCTATCGCTAATCAATCACTTTTGACTGACCCCAACGATCTTAGTGTCATCAACCCGAGTACGTTCTGTCGAAGTTGTTATTCAAAATCTCACATCAACTCTGTGCGTAGCAAATGGAAAGGTAATAACGTCTGTATCCGAGGGTACGTCCAAGGACGTCGACCTTGCCGTCGAGGCTGCGCACAAAGCCTTCGACACCACCTGGGGTCTTCATGCGCCCGGTGCTCAGCGTAGCATTTTGATGGCGAAGCTTGCTGCCCTCATGGAGAAGAATGCTGATGAACTTGCCGCCCTGGAGGCATTGGACAATGGTCAGCATCCAGACTAATTAATGGGCACCTGAATCGTTGACAAATAACCACCAGGCAAGACCTTCAAATGGGCAAGAAATGCTGATGTCGCTGGTTCCATCGATTGTATTCGCTACTATGCTGGTTGGGCTGATAAGGTTACCGGTCAAGTACAAGAGGTCTGAAGCTTTTTAACCATCAACTTTGCTCATTCGCTGACACTTGGGCAGACCACCGAGGACAAGCTTACCTACACTCGCCACGAGCCAATTGGTGTTGTTGTAAGTACACGTATCTCAGCTCCCATATCTTCCTCCTAATGCTCGTGTAATAGGGACAAATTATCCCATGGAATTTCCCATGTGCGTTCACATCAGTCGCTTGAAGTGTCATGCACTTACCCTTCGCTCTGCAGTGCTCATGATGGCTTGGAAACTCGGTCCTGCCCTTGCATGCGGTAATACGATCGTTCTAAAACCTTCAGAATTTACACCCCTGACTGCCATCCGAATGTGCCACCTTATCAATGAGGCTGGCTTCCCACCTGGAGTGGTTAACGTCGTCTCTGGTTACGGAAACACTGTCGGTAATGCCATTTCTTCGCATATGAAGATAGAGAAGGTTGCCTTCACTGGCTCGACTCTTGTTGGTCGTAAGATTATGGAGGCTGCTGCCAAGAGCAACCTCAAGAACGTCACACTCGAGCTCGGTGGAAAGAGTCCAAATATCATTTTTGACGATGCAGACATTGAACAAGCTGTGAACTGGGCCGTACATGGTATCTTGTAAGTATAGCGTGCTGTCATTCAAACCACACTTATTTTTCATCAGCTGGAACCACGGTCAGACATGCTGCGCAGGTTCGCGTATCTTCGTACAAGAAGGTATTCATGACGAATTCCTCAAGCGTTTCACGGAGAAAACTCGGTCGTTGAAGGTTGGCGACCCATTTGCCCCTGACACTTTCCAGGGTCCTCAGGTCTCAGAGATTCAATTCAACGTACGTAGTGGAATATTCCCACAACCATTCATCCGTCTAATGCATGTTCCAGCGTATCATGTCTTACATTGAGTCCGGAAAGGCGGCTGGTGCCAAGGTTGAGATTGGTGGTGAGCGTCTTGGAAGTGAGGGCTACTTCATCAAGCCCACCATCTTCACCAATGTCGACCCATCGATGAAGATTGTCCAAGAGGAGATTTTCGGTCCTGTCGGTGTTGTCATCAAATTCAAAGATGAGGAAGACGTGGTCAGGCAGGCAAATGACACGGTCTACGGTCTTGCTGCTGCTGTTTTCACCCAGAACCTGAACCGTGCTATCAACACCGCGCACAGACTTAAGGCTGGAACTGCATGGATCAACTGCGTTAACTCTTTACACTCTAACGTACCATTCGGTGGTTTCAAGCAGAGCGGTATCGGTCGTGAGCTCGGCGAGTATGCCCTCGCTAAGTGAGTGTTGCGTCCTCGGTATATTGGGCACAAACTCATATGTTCTCAGTTACACTGCAGTGAAGTCTGTCCACGTCAACCTCGGCCACAGGATGTAAAGTGGAGGAAATGAAATATAACTGAGTGCAGGCTTGAGCCCAATGCACGTGTAGTATCTTGAGCTCTCATTGTATTTACTATCATGTTACAACAATCGATGCATGCAAAATTTGGATTCGCATTAGGAGAGGCATAGAGAGTAAAATATAGCGCACTGGAATAACTAGAGCTTAGGCCTTAATGGTAAGAACTTCGGGGACTCCTTTGACTTAGCCATCCCCGCTTTGACTGACTGCTGCAAGTCCTAGCGCAGTATTTTCTGTTAGTTGAAGCCTGGAAAACAGATAGTCGATGGACTAACCGTAGCCTGAAGCGCAGCTGAATTCCAAGTTGCCGTGTACTGCAAATTCTCAGCAACGCTGTCACAAAACAATAAATTAGTCCAAAGGCGTGAACGGATACTCATACCTGTGATCCCTGGCGTGCAGAAGGAGGCGCTTCGTTCCGGTCACTGCAACAGGACTCTTCGAAGCGATATCTTTGGCTAATTGCAATGCTGCAGCTACAACTGCGTCCCTTCCACCTTCGACGACCCTCGAAACAAGGCCGAGTTTCTCCGCTTCATCACTCGAGAACGCCCGTGCAGTATACGCGAGCTCGCGAGCTAATGACTGATTCCCCGTAATCTTTTGCAAATAAGCTAGCGTCCCAGCGTCCGCTGCCAGCCCCACGTCGACTTCCTATACACAGTAGCCTTCATCAGACAAACAACTGAGCAGCCATGTGACTAACGAGCCTTGATGGAGAATTTTGCATCTGATGCTGCATATCGGACGTCGCATGCGGAGATGATGTCTATCCCCAGACCAATAACGATCCCATGCACTGCTGCTATGACGGGAATTGAGCACCGTTCAGGTGCTGCTACAGCGTGTTGGATGTCGAGGATGTCATCACGGATAACAAACGCGCGACGTGCAGGATCCGTGGCGTCGCTGGCACCGAGCTTCATAAGCCCCTGGACTACTGAAGATCAGCCATTCGTCTACTTCAGCGGGATGCAGGTCTTACAGTCGATCCCTGCACTGAACACATTAGGAAATGCGGACGAAAGGACGACCGCGCGGATGTCATCCGGATGCCGCGAAAGTGCATCAAATGTACATCCATACTCCTTTAAAAACCTGCACAATCATGTGGCATGAGCAGTAGCAGTTGCAGAAACTGTGGAATGACTTACTCTGTACTGAATGCGTTGACTGGTTGTCTGATAGGGAACGGACAGTTTTGTGAAAACGTGAGATTCGGGTGATGCTACGGTACCTGTTTAACTCTAACAACAGCACATGGGGAACAGGACTGGAGATTTTGATGTACTTGCTCTCGAGACTGGCCATGTCGCAATTCCGTTCAACATGCAACATTGCAGCTAGTTATTAGTTTAATAATTAACGAGCATGTGATTGCGTTGTGTTTCCAACTCCGCAAGCGCCTTGCCAGCTCAGCCTGAGAGCCAGTCTCCTCTATAAATCATCGTTCTGTATTCGATGGAAAGGCCAGCCTGAACTCGCTGGCTACATCGCAAATCAAGGAAGCCAAGTACAATTATCATGTGAGCCTACTACCTAGGCGTCTCTCAAAGATTGTGCTAAGCCTCTATAATTACCCGGCTGGCAGAATCAATCGACACTCGGGCCGCTTGGCAGCGGGTAAGTGTCTGACAAAATAACAATGCATCATCGATTCATGCCGGAGAACGTCGTAGGGGCATTCACTCTAGAATTAAACTCATTGATCAAGGGAGATCCAGCCCTCAGCTTAAGCGAAATCATGTACATTATTACAGAAGCCGTACACGACATAAGGAAGGAACGTTTTGAACGCCTTCTGCAGTGTGTACGTTGACAACATATAAATTTGGGCAACTCTATCGGATGGTACCGTTCAAGAGCCTATTTCATGCATGAAGGTTTATAATATGAAGGGATGAGCATTAATATGAACCGCATATGACACGATTGACTCACCAATAGTCGGCTCCGACGTTACGTTGTCATTGATTATGTGCGAATCATGTGCTATTGACAGCTCTCGAGAGTGATTTTTTTGTCCAGCAACCACACAAGGAAGAGTTTTAGGCAGACATTCCCTGAGACACTCGTGCGCAAGACACTGCTGACTAGTAAGGCGTAAGCTAGGGTCAAACTTGAGGAGATCGGAAATGCAGTCGACAAGTCGGCGAGGTATTTTCTTGTCGAATATCGCATATATGTTGCTCGGTTCAGTCTGGAACATCACTAGAGTCAAATACTCCACAAACTCGGATGCATGACCAACCTGAGGAAATTTGAAGGCAAGACGCCTTGCCAATTCCAAACCAAAGGACCACGGACCGCCTCCGTAAGATCTTCCATGTTCGTCCACACCATAATCTGCAGGGTCGCCAAGTACTTTGATGATTCGATGTATCTGATCGATTTCTCCAGAACCAGGAAATATGGGCCTCAAGTTCACCAGCTCGGCCATGATCGCCCCGAGAGCCCACATATCTACCGGCGTAGAATAGTCTCTCTGCTTGAGCAGCACCTCAGGGGCGCGATACCAACGAGCTGAGACATACTCCGTGTAAGGTGGAGCACTGGATATCTCCCTTGCAGAATCGAAATCCGCAATCTTACAGATAACTGCAACATCTTCCTGTTCACCTCCATCTGGAGGCGACTGTAAGGGCCCTGATGTGGCGACGAGAATATTCTCAGGTTTCATGTCGCGATGGAAATAACCCGAAGAGTGAATATGGTGCAGTCCAGCTGCTATCTGTTGAAAGATGCAAGACAGAAGACCAGTTTCAAATGGTCGGCCCTTGCGGGCTCTCATAAATCGGTATAAGTCTCCTTCCATAGCTTCAAAAACGAAGTACAACTCCGAAGTTTCACTTGAGAGAAAGACATCATAGAGAGGGATGACGCAAGGATGGGGGGTCAATGCACGTAGTACCTGTGGTTAATTTAACAGGACGCCCGGGTGTGCCAGAAGATTAACTGAACCTTGAGCTCCTTGAGATCCTGGCACTCGTTCCAACCATGTTCCCACCTTCGCTTGAGTTTCTTCACAGCCACCAAACGCATACCTGTCCATTCCGGCCTCACGACACCATTAATATGAATCGCAGAGGGTGATAGTACTTCATGTGGTAATTTTCCATGCCAGTCACATAGAAAAACTGATCCAAAAGAGCCCTCGCCCATATTCTTGATGACAATAAATGATCGCTGTGAGCCTGCAAAGTACATTGTCAGCATATCAAAGCTATCGTCCCAGATAAGTCCCACTTGTCGTAGAATCGCCAAAAATGAGGTTCCCTGCGTGGATGGATACATGAGGGATACCAACGGAAGATATCAATCCTCCAGTAGCGTGCAGTATTGCCGAGGTCGCGGTACGAGGCAAACCAATCCCCGACTGTTCCTGTCCTTGCCCGTCGTTTTCCTCAGGCGACATCGACGTTTCTTCGAAGGGTTGTAAACACGCGGCAGTAGCATGTTCTGCGCGGAGACGTAATACAACCAATTTGTCGCGGTTTACGCCTGCCAGGGAGTCATAGTGTCGATTACAGCTGTCAAGTTCTGAAGCTGTATATAGCAATGGGGCACCTCGAGCTATGACAGAACTTAATTAACGTTCTCCAAAAGCGCGCCAGTATTATCTGGATGCATCAGGCTGCAAGCTTCAAGATCTGTACGCACTCTTGTAGTAGTTGATGTTGATTTCAAGGTCACAAGTCACGAGAAGGTTGTTTTTCATTATTGTACAAATAGTCCATAATTACAAAGCCCTAGTAATAGTCGTACTTCGCCTGAGACACTCCATCGCGGGCGATGTCATTGCATAAACCATGGACACTCGTGTATATAGTGACATCTAGTACAACGGACTCATTGCTGTCTTCATAATCCTTTTGCATTTGCTCACCATGACTGTTCGCTAATATCTATCATGAACATTGTACAGTACCACACAAGCCAATTACTCTTGCATGACTTTTCCGGATTGCGCAAAATTATTGTAAAGCAGTTTAGAATAACCACGAAAGACCAGTAATCAAGAAAACGTAATATCAGGGGAGGCACGTATTCGAACTAGCAAGGACCAAGTTCTTCTTCTCAAGGACCTAGTATTGGCAGTCACAGTGAACAAACCAAATCCTTGCCGCTCCGAGCTCGTAGCTGTTGTGTTATACTATGTAGGCCGCGGGAGACGCAGTCGCGGGAACGTTCAAGTGCTCATTGAAGATCTGTACGCACTAGCTGACTTCAAGGTCGCGACAAAATCCAACTTGAACTCGGAGGTGCGAAAAAGCGTCAACAATTGGTACTCTCGTACCCTGTAACACCCTGCGTTCCCTCGAAGCACCCATTTGCGGAACACTGCCGAAGTTGAGACTTTTGGTACAATTAATTCAAATACGTACTTAGTGCTGGAACAGTGGTTGATGTCGGGGGTAGAGCGGGAATATGCATACTGCGGAATATTTTGTTGTCAAGCTAGCTCAACTCCAACGCAAAAAACCGACAGTGATTGCAGCTAAGAATATGATCGAACATGCCTGTCGGGTACCAGCTGTCAATCATCCCTTAATCTTCCCAAGGTCGAGCCCCACAGGGTTAAGTGTACAAAACGATTTTGGAACCGAATGTACATCCGCCACCATCGTGGCGATTGAGCGGCTGTACTACATTGATGAGCCCAAGGATTAGCAGAATTTTGGAGTCATTGCCTGTCAACGGGTTTAACGACATCACTGAACCAAACGATTTAGATTAAACCCTTGACAGATCAGTTCTTATCCGTGAGGTCCGACGTTTGTAATGAGCAAGGAAAAGAATGTCGAGCATCGAGTCGGATTCGGAGCAACGAAAAGTTGGTATATACCGGAAAATCGGAAATGACCTTCCGTCCATTCGTTCTGTCATACCGTCCGACCCTGATTTGGCCGTCTGAAACACCTCGGAATTCCCCCAAAAAGGTCGGAATCTATTTCTCAGGACCCAGGGCAACTTTAGGCGTCGCCGGGCGGCACAACCTTGAGGCCTGTTGCTGACGAGGCAAATGTGGATCGATCGCTAACATTAGACCAGGGGTACCTGTAAGACGAACAGCAGCGTGAACATGGTTTGTCGGACGTTGGGTACAGAGAGAGCGGACGGGATAGAGAGGATGGGACGTACAGAACGGACAAAACTTTCAAACGTTGGACCTTGCCGTTGATTCCTTTCAATCGTTCTAATAACAACTCGGACAATGTAATGATACGCCCTTACCGCGATGCGTAGTCTCCAGTGTCCTGTGAGTTGTGATTTTGACATCGGGAGGATGCATATGCACCAGTGCATTGGGAGATATGGCTCCCAGACTCCGGGAGTCCAAGCTGGGAGCACTACTGCGTACCGTGAAGAGTGCCCTGTCATGTGCTAGTGTACATTAGAGTGTTGCTGACGACTTGGGCTCATCGACAGAAGATAGGTGATCATGTTCTTTACCAGCGATACATAATAAAAATTGTACTGATGCATACTCACATTATCGCGTAACTGATACCCACGGCGCCTGTGATGAGAATACAACTTAATCAAGTAAGGATGAGCCATCCGAAGATGAGATGATAGAATGCTTCGTGCGGTTCGCTTGCGAAGTAGACTCATTATGGCACTCCATCAGCGTCTTTGCAACTGTTATATAGGAAGTACATACCTTTTCATATCTGGATGGATTGAGGTTCTTCCTTTCCTCACCTTTACCCATGTCTAACCGACACTCTCCTTGTGCTCGTCTCCCACTGAACACCCTGCATTGGGGCAACGTTGGTCATGGAACGCACAGCAGTAAGCCTCCCACGATACCCGCACCAATGTAAGCACAAGCCACATACACTCCATGTTCGTAAGCCTAGAGTTTAGAGTTGATAACATATTTGCAGATATCGACATGCTGCCCCGTCTGGACCTTGGCCATGGATGGACCTCGAGTCGGATATTATTTCAGAGACGGAACTTGTTCCTTCAGCAAGACAATCAGCGGACCGATTGAAGTGGAGGGGATATCCTCAAAACCTGTTCGGGAACTGGGTCGCTGATCGAGTTGCACGGTCTAAGATGATTGAAAATTGTTCCAGGGAGCCTCGAGAAAAATGCAGGATCTATTATGTCGATGTACTTGAATCCGGAGAGTTCAAGTCGGTTAATGACACCAATCCATCTATTGAGGTTGATGAAAGCGCTTTGGGACAGCTTTGGGATCAGTTACAGATGGAGGTAAGGAATGGTCGTAGTTTGTTGGAGACCAAGTTCAACCCGTCTTCCCTACAGCCGACAGGTCTTCGTCTCCGGGTGTTGCTCGTTGATAACATGAAACATCCCGTACTTCAGATGCTGGGAACGAGGTGCTAGGGATTCATTTTTCAAACACGTGTTCTGGGTTGAACATGAATTAGGTACAACATCGAACCGTGCTTTTTCACATCCTCATTAAACTGGATCCCTTCTCGGTACCAAGCAGAAGTTGCCAAGAAAAAGGGAGATCGTAAGTGCTCTCCATAATCCACCCGATGGCACTTCTAAAATGCCGTAGACATTACGGTAACGCTACTCTTCGTGCGCACGGCACCATGTAACAAGCCCGCGGCGCCCTCGCAGAATAAGCACGTTTCTTGTGCGTCTGCTAAGCTCTTGCGCAACATACAACTTAATGGTTGTCTAGGCGGTGAAAAAGCTATAAACACCCAGGAGTCGCTCTGTCTCCGCTCTGGTTGAGTCTTTCCTCCCATTTCGGTGTTATATCCTCATGTTTGTTTCAGTCCACTCGCCAGCGGAAAAGTACCTTCTTCAAGACCTGCTCGCTCTACACATGATAAGATCATCCGACCCCAGTGGTAGTACTATCATATCTTACCACCCAAGTGCTCAGTGGGATAGGACAACCGCCGAGCGATTGAAAAAGCTAGTCCACAAAGTGGGAGAGAGCGTGTATTGGCAGAAGATATTCGAACAGTCGAAGGATCCAACATTTTTCTTCTTGGCTATCCTTTGGTATGCACTTTACGCCTGGGATGAATCTTTGGACCATCTGTACACCCACATGAACTGGCTGGTACGCTTCTTTGTCGCTGTTTCGTTCAGACATTTAGTTATGGCATTAATCAGGAAACAAATGGACTATCGACAAATGATAACGACCTCACGACTGAGTTGCACACTATCCAGGCTCAACTCCTTCATTATGCTTCACTTCTCGAGGATTTCCGCAAATCTGTGACCTTCGTCAGGAACACGCCGAGTCCCGTTCTGGAGTCTTCTATATTCACTGACCAGGCAAAAAGGGACTCGAATAAACTGATGCGCAGGGAATGCGATAACCTCCTTGCGGAAATTGACAGGCTAGGTTTCCAATTGAAAAATATTACGGACCTCGTTCGTATGTTTGCTACGCTAGATTTGAGCATTATTGATTTTGATGTTCAGGCTAGAGCGACTGTGAATTTCGTTGATAGTCGACGGATGCAAGATTTGACGATAGCAACGGTCCGTGATTCGGCCGCTATGAAACAGGCAGGTTGGTATAACAATTAGCTTGATGATGCTAAATGCCTTGTCAGATTTCTTACCTGACAATGATTTTCCTCCCTGCCAGCTTTGTTGCGGTACGCCTCATTCCAATTTCAGCCTCTCGATGATGGATTCGATGACCTTCTTTCAGGCAGTATTTGGTATGAATGTCAAGGAAATTACCGACGATGCCACAGAAACCATATCTCATTATGCGATGGTTTCCGTTACGTTTACTGTACTTACTGCATGGCTCGTAGTTGCTTTCCAGTCTCACTCTTCGTTCCATGAGCCAGGATCTGGATTTTTTCAGCGTCTTTCATGGCCATTTTCATATGTCATAAGACACATACTGCGATTGCTCAGAGGCCAGCCTAGTGAACTTCTGTAAGAGGGAATCTCTTGGTTTCGCCATCCTTATCAGCTCACATTGCAGTACTACAATAATGAGACAATAGAATTGTAGAATTATTCTTGCATGCTTTACCGTCACTTGCAAGTGTTAGTTACTATACGTATTTATATGCACCTGAGACACGGTCCGAAAAGTTCTATGGACAGATGCGATACATATCCCGATACATATGGACGAATGTATTGATTTTGAACATCCCCCAATTTGAGCATCTGACGGACTCTTGGCTCGGTCTCAAGATATCAAGTGTTAGATGAACCCAGTCTCCTCAGCTCGAACCTCGAAACATACTTTCAGCATTGAATCCTGCAGGCTGCAATGGCATACCCGTTCCTTCCGCGTAGTAATAGCATGATAATGACCGCTCACTTGGCCGCTCTAGAGCGAACTAGTCTGAACAAACTTCAAATTGACAAATAGGTGTGGAGTAATGTGACTTATATTACACATAGATGAAAATTCGAATACAAACTGAATATACCGCTATGTATGAATTTTTGTAGCAGCTCTGGTAAGGAAAGCTTCCCTAACGTCTTCAGACCGTACCACGTACGAGGGCGCACTCCAGCTGAGCCGCTAAATGTTCTGGGACTGGCGGTAGACTCCTGCAAGCAAAACGGTTGAATCGCAGGGGGACAATAGTGCCAGTCCATAATGAGTTGGAGAAAAATAATATGCGCCCATATCGATGATATATGGTATGGTTTAGGGCCGGCCGGAACATGGTCACGTATACTACGAATTTGAGATTTCTCCTATTGCGGTCTTAGTTCTTTCTGGTGACTATGTCTCCAACGAACATGCAGAAAATGCCGTATAGAAACATTACTCTAGCTGGCACTATGGGCTGGACTTACTATCCCTATCGCACCGTTAAGCTTGAAACTCAGGAAGCCACGATCCCGAATCGGAACTCTTTTGTCCTACCCCCCGCTCCAGCCATCAATAAGCCCTCTATTTCCAAGCCCAGAAGCAAGGCATATTACGCCATCAAATCCGACCCTCAGAAAGACAAATCTCCATCTCCGAAACCCCTTGTTCCACTTATAACTCCAACCGTCCGAAAAGAGCTCTGGGTCATCTGGAAATCTGATCCCCGTGTTCCAACAATTGCTTCACGACACGCATGGGCCGCCTCACGGAATATAAGTCCCTTTCGCGTCGACCAATGGTTCGGTGCTCGCAAATCAAGGGCGAAGAAATTGGGACAGTTGATATCAAACGACACGTACGAGCTTTCGTTGGAGCCACGAGCTGTCCCAGTGAACCTCGAAGTGAAGAGAGAACTCTTATCTCCATCACCTTCCTGCTCCGAAACAACCGATGTCAACTCGCTATCTGACGACACACTCTTTTCATTTGATGCCCACGGTTCTGACGCATCTTACATGTCTTCGAGATCTTCTGTGCCTGCTCTGTCTATGAATCCAAAACGTGTGCACGGTAATCCATATCTGCTCCATGAAGTCCAAAATTCCTCGCCGATATTACGCACCCTCACTCCGAAGACAAATGACGAACAGGACACGAGTTACAGCAAAGATCACTACAGGTATGCTCTCCTGAAGCGCGTTTGATGTCTGAGCGACGCATATACCCACATTGCAATAGCCTAGCGCCAAGCTTTAGCATTTACGACAACAGCAGCACCGATAACATACCCTACAAAGGTTTGTTACATAAAATCTGTAACCAGGGAGATTCGGACATATCCGACTTTACTTGCACTCTTTGCAAACCTACGGAAGGTGATATCCCTTTGGTCACACATCTTAGAACTGTACATGTACTCATCCAATATTTTTGTACTAACTTATTGCTCAGGAGTCGGTCTTTCCGTTCGATACCTCACTCACTATGCTTCCCATTTATGCCCGCCTTGATCCTGACCCCGATACTCCGATGGAACTCTCTGCTATCCCCTACCTATTCTGCACACCTGACCTGGCCTTCGCACTTACACCCTCCAGTTCCTCGGCTTCCTACATGAAGAGGGAACCCACAAATGGACTTTCTGACAATTGCTTTGGGGTCCAGCGTCAGCGCTCTGGATCTTCGGTTAATGATGCAGATCAAAAGGAACATTCACTAAATCGGACAATAATGTTTTGGCTCTGTGATGCTACCCACTTGTACCGGATCGTTCTTAGACCGCAATAATGTATTTGCTGCGCTATTATAATGCCACCTAGTAACCCTCCTGATATCATTAATATTTCCTTTACAACGTCACATGTGGCTGTGGAGTTGCTTATGTGTGACACTAACCCGTTTGTGTATGACATTTGAAATGGGGCCAGTCGTACCTTGACTCAAGTTGAACATAATTTCACATGTCCATTATGGTCCTTCAAATTCAAAGGTTGATAATACTAACCACAACCCCTCGCCAGCATGGCGCCATCCCGCCCCCAAGTTCGCATACAGACAGATCCACCTGAAATTCTCAATACATCAGACTCAATCACAGAAGCAGAAGAGAACCAGCATCCGCCCTCACACGAACGGTCGAACGAGGATCGAGACAAACGAGCGGCGAGCGAAATCGAGAAGAATACTGATGTATCCGAGTCTTCTGATCACCCAGACGAGAAACAGCCAGTAAGACAGAAGAAGATCAAGCTACCACAAAGCTTGCGATGGATACCAGCTAACTCTACTTGGCCTAAATGGAAAGCCGTCATTCGAAGCGCCCTTGCCGCCTGGGTCGCTGTAGTGGTGTTTATTATTCCCACAACAGAGAATATACTGGGGCAGGTATGTTGCATTATGATCTTTGTATGATTGGTTTAATGTTCGCATGTTTTGCAGGCATCCTTCCTCATCGTGATAGGTGAGCAGCGCGCTCATACATGTTAATTGTGCCATAGCTATTGACTCTACGTAGCTTCATTTTTATCACCGCCTAGCGATCCTTTCATGGCAGTTCTGGAACGCGAAATCATCATACTCATCTTTGTGGCATTGGGTTGGGCGTATGTACAACTCCTTTCCTTTGGTTCTTTGGTGATACAATGGTTCCTCTTAGCTGGGTCTGCCTGGGCCTTATGTTTGCTAGCTTAGCTCGCACGCAAATCATACCCGACGCTAGTATATTCACTATTATCACAGGAGAGTACATCGAAGCAGGGGTAAGGAAATTCCTTTTGAAATTGAGTTTATATATTAATATGTGCGACAAAGCCCACTGTTATCATTGGCGTTTTCCTTTTCATTGGAAGTGTTTTCTTCTTGTACATCAAGGCTAGACTGGGCCCCGGACCTTTCCTCCCCGCTTCCGTGTTCGGATGTATATGTGTCGGTGCGCATCACTTGTACACACTTTTCTTCTTGAAGCTTATCGATTACAGACATTTCCTTGACTACTGCTGTTCTTTTTCCTTATCCATATTACAAGGTAACAGGTTTTTCGTCTTGGCAAACGTACACTCACCAGTCGTCAGATTGGTCAAGCCATCATGCTTCCTCTGGTCTTTCACTCTGCGATCAACATCGTCATGTCGATTTTCGTGTTTCCGCAATCTGTGTCCAATCTATTCACGACGTACTTGCAGGGGGCCGTCGCGCCTCTTGCAATGGCCATCTCGTTGCATAGGTCTCATCTGCTCGAAGACGTTACCTCATCTGCGTTCTCCCACACACAGATTACAGATGCAACTAACAAAGTTGAGAATGCATTACCTATGGTCGCAGTTGCCGCCCGATTACTAAGAATTGATATTGTCTACACTCGCTTCGCGCCTACTGATTACCACGAATTACACGCGATCGTGCGGAAGCTCATGGTGCGAGTGCATGGCATGGGTGTATACTATACACTCATCGATCCGACGAGAGAGCGATTCCCTGTTACTCCTGCTGCCTCCCGCCCCGCAACACCTATACGTTCCAGACCGCCATCTCCTGGGCCTGATCAGCGGTTCTCTGTGACGACAGAAGAGAAGCATGCACCCTCGGCTGACCAGGAACTCAGAGATCGCAAACCATCCCACCACAAGCGATCGGCATCTTCTCGCGCACGTTCACATCTTTCGAGCTCCACTGCACCCCTCCATTCGCACCGTCCGTATAAACATTCGCACTCGCATCATGCCCACCACACACACATGCATAGCTCCTTGCTGCACCTGGCGCTGTCTCGAGCGCCAAAGCGCTCTGGGGAAACAGCGGTAGGTGTATTTGAATCGCAAAAATATCTGAACCTGGAGGCAGTACATTTATCGCATCCGGATTCGGCTTTCTTTACCGCTCGAGCAACGGAGCTACTCAGCGACAGCTGCCAGGATCTCCTGAGTGTGTGTGAGGAAGTTCTTGTAATATCTGGGGCCTGGATAGGCAATGCTAGGAAGGTCAGCTTTGATTTTTGGAGGGGCCACCATGAAGACAAGACACAAATCCACATGAGAGAAGTCCAGAAGTATGAAGATTTACTTGAAAAGTTAACAAGGGAGCTAGATGAATTTACAACCAAGAAGAGGTACATGGTCTACGTGTTCTTGCGCCATTTTTTGCTGAATAGTCGAGACAGGTTGACTGTTTTAGACCCATATCGTCCGTTGTTCGACCGCAGCCATGGTGCATCTAGTGACGATGAAGTTCCTCCCCACCGGTTTTTATTCCATTGTTATGTGTACCAGTACCATCTCTTGCAGTTTGCTGTACTATTACAAAACATGGTACGTTGATTTTCGACATCAGGTTGGTGATGAATATTAATCGCGCGCAGCTCAAAGAAATCATTCGACTCGAAACGGAAAGAAAGAAGCCCAGATTATGGCTTCCTTCCTTGCCGAAGTTGTTCACCTGGACAACATGGGAGCCGTCTGAAACTATCGAACGGGACGATGATGAAAATCCTGGTATATTATTGCACGTGTTTTCGTGGACATGGTTGCTAATCATCCGGCATAGAAATAATTCCAGGCATAAACCCTGCTTGGATGACGGACCTCGGACAGGCAGTGAAACGCGATCCCGATGCACTCCCCCCAAAAAATGTACTTGAAATAGCCATGAACTGGATTTACCGCGCTGCTATCGGCATCGGAGGCGGGAACGTGCTCTTCGCCCTGAAAGCGGGAACATTAACAGGTCGACTAACATTCCTTTTCCGTCCGATTTTCTGACTGACTGTATACTCAGTGATCCTTTCTATCCCATCTTTCCTCAAGACATCGGCCGAGTTTGCATACGGTGAGTATGCAGAGCATGTATGCTTTTGATCTTAGACTGACGATTCTTGAAGCGAACAAGTTTGTTTGGGCGGTGTGAGTTAATCCTCTCCTGCTCTGTGATACTAGAATGATTGACTTGTTCAAAGTTTCATGGGTCAGCTTACCTTGGCACGTTTTCGTGGAGATACAACGTTTGGTCTAGTGGCTAGGCTAATAAGCACCTTCACTGGCGGCTTGATTGGTACAGCCATGTGGTACGTCGCAGACTTGAACGGTGTTTTGGGATTCTTCATTGTCGCACAGGTATATTTCCGCAGGGAGTGGCCGAGGCAACCCTTATGGACTGGCAGCTGTGTGTGCGGTCTGCTACCCGTCATTTTTCTTTGCTCGATTGTATTGGCCTATCCCACCCATGACGAATTTGATTATATGGGTCACAGCGGCATTGGTATAATTGAAAGTTAGCTCTGAGTGAATGAAACTGATGGTTTGGCATAGGTCTTGGGGTATTCATATCAAGACACTCATTTGACTGTCCCTTCGTCCCCAGGGTGGGGTATTGATGTAACTTGGGTAAGTCTCTGTACGCTTTTCTTCCATTTTGACTGACATGTAATGAAGCGCCGTTTTGTACTAGTCGCCGTTGGTGTCTTAGCTGCGGGGTGAGGGATTTCCCTGATTACACATTCAACAGTCATTGATCCTGATGTCAGTATTTTCTCCCTCTTCCCTCCGTCAAGAACTATTCGTTGCTATCAGCGGCGAACGCTGGCTACAACATCGGCTGAAATTGGATCAATCTACTGTTCAGTCGTGTCTCACGCAAACTCATACGTGGACGGAGACAGCCCCACCATAGTTCAGAGCTTGTTAGCCATCCGTAGCAAACTCAAGCGATCACTCGTGCTGAAGGAGAACGTTATATACGAGGTGAATACTCACATTCCAGATAAAGGCCCTCACATACGTTTATCCACTAGTTTTCGCTGCGCGGAAAATGGCCTGCTGAGAGGTATCACAAGATATTGGAGATTCAACTGTGAGCATCGACACCTTACGACGATCTTGTGTTTACAATTAAAATAGGCAAATCGCGTATCAACTGGGTCACTTGATGTCCATAGTGCATGACCTGGAACCCGCTTGGGCTCATGCCTTCCTTCGCCGGACTCGGATGCTTGATTCAGATTTCCAAGGCGACGTACTCGCTGTTATCAGTATGCTTTCTAGTCGCACTCTTTTACCCGCGGTAACCTTATGTTCCTTCCTAGGTCTCATCTCCTATGCACTGCGCACAGGCTCTCCTCTGCCTCAGATCACCCCATGTCCATTACTTGACAGGTTCATGCTCAGGCATCATGGTTTGAACGTAGTGCATGAAGAGTCAGAAGACAATTATGGATTGCCGCGGATGGTCACTGTGGAAACGTTGGAGAATTTACAGTACCTGTGAGTCTCTCATCTCCTTTCCATTCGAGAGGTTGACATGTTTTGTTCCAGGACATTCTGCGTTGGCGTTTCCACTGCCTTTGGAATTATCACTCGACTCGATCGTTTGATGGTTGCTGTTAAAGAACTGGTCGGCGAGCAGTATCATATTGATGGTGTAGGGATGGGGCAACAAAGAACGTGGACAAGAGGAGAGATGACATCGCCGACGATGTCTGTGAGAGCGACAGAAGTTTGAGTCGTTAAGTTTTCGCGTTCTACGATCTAGGATGTTTTTTCCTGTACCAGTAAGTGCACTATCTGGCTTTTTCAATTTGTTATCTACGTAGTAGCCACGGAGGAAAGCAAAACCGTCACGAAGTACTTCGCAAAATTATTTAATGTAGTTCACATCATCTCCGTGTACTCTTCGGGGCCGTTGGGTATCGTATACTACAAGAAATGTCATTGATTCAGAATGAAAATTAAGAACACATGGGTGTTGGCTGCGACGGATATCGGCAGACAGCCAAGGAAATATCATACTAGATCACTGTAATGCCCCTCGCACGACAACAAACCCAACATTAATAAATTACTTTCACAAATTTCAAATTCTAAGCCGAAACACCGGGGAATCCATGGTTCCTACCGATCTGCTTCATCTGAGCTGCGTCATGAGCGTATTCTTCATCGGTCGTAGGGTACGATGGCCAACTCTCGGGTGTTAGAACGAGTCCCTGAGTGGCTTGGCCAACTGGCTTCGTCACAACGTGGAAATGTACATGGTCAACGCTTTGCCCAGCTGTCCTGCCGTTGTTCTGATTGCCGTGTTAACTTAGCGCGTAGACGTAGAGAGCAGAAGCTCTTGCAGGTGGGAAGGAGCGTACCTGGATGATGTTGTACGAATCTTCGCCATTCATCACTGCTATCTTCTTCATTATAGGACCAACGTCCGCGAGGAACTCATCCGGGATTCCGGGATCTGTTAATGTCCGGGAGTGGTCTGACCCAACTGTTTAACGCAGATCTGCCTAGATTGAATGAGTACCTACATTTAGGTATGATGAGAGTGTGCCCATGAGAGACAGGAGGCTTTGCGAGAAAGGCGAGACTTTTTAAAGTGCGGCGTTAGTGATTGAGCGGTGATTGTGTGAAGAGGTGGCGTACCTGTATTTCGTTTCGTACACCTTGAAACTCGGTGCCTCCCCGGTGATGATCTTGCAGAATATACAACTGAGGATGTTTTTAAGCAAGGGAGTAACACGGATGATAGGTTTGGAGCGCACTTGGGGTGGAGTTTTGTGTCATGCGGAATCGTGCCGGCGTCCACGTTTATCACCTCGGACTCTGCGCTCGACTGCCCAGGGGAAGGATCCATTGAATGAGATGTGGTAGTAGGTAACTAATGGAGTTGATAAGCTTCTGAATCAATTGGTGATGGCAGTGCGTGATAAGGGTATGAGAGGTCCTGCGAACCATAAAACGCACCGTTCCCTCTGGATTTATATGGGATTCCACAGGAACAATGTCTTCTGTTTGAGGGGTGAAAATAGAAGCAAGTAAGAGAACGGCACTGGCCAACAAGAAGGACTTGTGACGCGAGAGTGTGTCCATTGTGGAAGATGGCGCTCTAGAACTTGTTATCGCATTATGGAAAGCTGTGGTTGCACTGCCGCCACAGGTAACTGCTCTTGGGCGTCTTCGACGGAAGGTCGTTAATTTGGTCACTGGCAGGTCACCACGGGACGCCTAAGGACCGGTTCGGGTCCCACTACTGGTAGGTCTCAGGTGGCAGTTGCTGTTACGCTGCTGTGTTGTAAGTGGAACAGGCAGGCCGGCCATACGGCCCATACCACAATATTCAATTTGCACCCTCAATGGCGACCAGACGCGCCATCTTCCTTCCAATACTATTGTCATTCATACCTGCAGTTTGCTATTTTGGTTACGATTATCTTTGTTCTATGGTATGCCACACATTGTTCCCAGCCGTCCCATTATATCTTTTCACCTTATGCATGGCAAGAGCTTTATTCTGGATTTACAACTAGCATGGGCGAGGCACATGCTGTGCAGCTGGAATCATTGCCATGGCAATACTACAAGATGTAACATGCATAATGGAAGGGTGCCATAGGTAAAAGACAAGTACCGAGAACAATCTGCGAAATGGTATCTGGTCATTGTAAAATTATGTCTGTGCTGGTACAGCAAGAATTCAAGTGCGAGCTTGATAAATGACTTCCGGGGCCGGTTACTTCGTGGCCATGAGAGCTAATGACGCTGACACATTGATCACTGCATCTCACCGCACCGAGCTAAGATATATTGGCATGGCCAATCATGGAGGCGTCATGACTTGCCACCCGGGGCTAATGGATATCTAGAATTCTTTCTTCGAGGTGGGGAGCGAATCACAGATATGGATGATATTGCATATTAGGACAACAACTGAGCCTCCTTGGGTCACCGCAACGCCAAACGCTAGGTCAGTTCGGCGTCTTGAGTAATAGATGGACGGGAAATTAACAAATAGGTTGCAATCGGCAGGTAGAACATGGCGAGCACAGCGAGTAATAATAGGTTATGGCGTGGAATGAACGCATCAGGATAAAGGACAGTAAGTGGGCGGAAAAGCCTGGCTCACTGTGCATATTGAATTTTGGTCGACATATAACGGCCTCCCGCCACAACCAGCATGTAGCGGTCAACGAATTTGATACGCCAACCGAAACCTGTAAAACGCTCACACGAGCAGCAATAAGAGTAAGCGCTAACGACGGAACAAAATGGTCCCAATAAAAGACTGCATGTAAGATCTTTGCGTCTTGTACGACGCCTTTTCCGAATTCTCGCAGTCTTGGATGAGGGAACCACATTCGGATCGAAGATGCCGTGCCTACCCAAAACATACTCCTCGACCTCTTCTTCGCATTGTTCAGATGAAACGGCCGCATTGAACGTAAGTGGAGGGGGAGAAAAGGATACCACTTTGGCCGCTAAGCATGAACTGGCCAATAGATAACGCCCCTACCATGCCTAATTGGTACAAACAGTCCAATCACTTTTGGAGGATCTGACGAGTAGTGAATGCTTGAGAGGGAAGAAACTCTACCTAACTTTCTGTTCCTTTTATTATAGCGGGTGGAGGGAGACATGGAAGTATGCATGAAGTGTACAGAACTTTGCGGAGGAACTGTAGCGAAGGGCAGCACGGGCAGTATTTGTCCGCCAAAATGGAAAATATGGACATGATAGGGAGCGGCACGATAAATCCTGGTAGGGTACGCGCGTAGGCACATGGGGATATGGGGGTCAATATTTGCAGGGTGTAGTGACAGGAGCGGGTATGCTCTTTCGAAACTCGAGTACTCAAGAGGTGTTACTATCAGAGTGAAGTTTGAACCGGAGGTTATTTAGGCTTGAAGGGATGTCCGAGCGTTGCTTAGCTAAGGTTATGTCTTTATTGCGGTCCAGACCAACTAGCACTGTGATCATGTGATCTATCAAATAAGTCGTGCAGGGCCACATCCGTGGCAGGGCCCGCTACCTGTTTTGGTTGTTCTAAGTTCGATCGTCTCTCTATGCTTTTTTTTCCTTCCTCCTTGGGGCTGCGGATGCACAATATTGGGACTATCAGAACTACGGTACGACATTCGAGTATAAGTAACAAAGTAACTAGCAGTAATCAAGTGGCTAAGTAGATGATCAGCCTTAAGTGTCGACAAGGTCGGCGTGATGTCGTCAAGCTGCTCAAGGACTTTGGCCAAAGTACGATTGTTACTATGCAAGTCAAAAAAAATAAGTGAGTCCAACAACGCGGCGCGCTCTTCAGACTTCATTTCGGAATTGTCATCTTCAATCTGCTCGAGCAAGCTGGAGTGTGTGATGCGGGCGCGAAGGGCTCAGTAGAAGTATCTTCAAGCATCTTTCCACATGGCAGGTTTCGCACAACTTTTGGATTCCATTCGCCCAGCGTGATTGTACACAAATCAGACAAAGATCATTTTGTGAGGTTGGGGAATTCTGTAGGCAGGAATTTTGTGCCCTATATTTATGAGTTGCGTCCCGTTTAGAGTTTGCTTACGGTTAGGGTTGAAACGGTGTATTGACAACATCTTCAGACAAATAATGTCATAGGCGATGTGCATCATTTTACGGGGTCATAGAGCTCGCACGGAGACCTCCAGCCATAGCAGGGCTCTCACCCGTAAAAATCAACAATTGAGTTTTCTCAGGACGTCCTTGAATGTTCAGGGACCGAGAAGCACAAGCTAACAGTGGACGGTTGTGGATTAGGGCCTAGTAAGCGCCTAAAATTGTCTCACCAAAGGGAGCCATGCGTGATGCATGTATCGGTGACTGGTGTGAACGAACGTCCAGTGATACTAACTGAAGGAAGAGCAAAATCCTCCGCCAACGTCCACTGGCACAGTGGCAGGCGTACCTCAGGATGACTGTGCAGAATATCGTGACAAAACGCGAACCAATCACGTCCCAAGACAACCGTGGCTGGCAAAGTATCGCGGACAGTAAACAGAAATTGAGTAGACAGCCGCACGTCGCCTTTGAGCAAGCGCCCGAAACACGCCGTCTCGAGAACGATCGAGCGACACAAACAACATAGCAACCAGTGAATGAGAAGAAGAGTGGTCCCGCACAACTGATACATTTCGACCATCGAGCATAAACGACATGATGACATCAGATAAAACAATCAATTTCTCGCGTCACATACAGACATGCACCCAGATAAATCGTGAGAAAGGAATACTCCATCGAACCATGATGACAAATTATTGCCGCTTGTGTGCGAGTGAATTTCAATATGCGCAAATCCTGTGTTATTTTCGAAAAAAACGATCCACAAAAACCCAGCTACCTAAAGGTAGCGGGAATGTGTGTCAAGATTCTAGAAACAGCAACATTAATATCAGATGTCATGATCGATGATCATGAATGTACAGCAGCAGTACTACTTGAAGGAACAAGAAAGTAAGCGACTATTTATTTTCAGTTTGCCAAGGTTGTTTCCCATATCCACGATACCACAAATTGAGCAACCAATAAACCACTACTACTAGTGCTATTGCCGGTTTCAACATGCCACCTGCGAGAATGGGGGATTAAATAAACCCTCGAACCGCTGGTTTTTCTTGAGTTCTGGTTGGCCGTTGGGGGGCTGTACAATTCGCTGGAGCAGCTAACAAGGTAGAGATTTGAATGTGCATGCAAGACAACCAAAACAAGTTGAAATGTCTGAAAAAATATCGTTATAATCGTCCTATTATAAGCATGTCTATGTCTATGATATGAAATATGAAATACACTGAGTATGAGGCCTCCATCCCCAAAGCCTATAACGTTTTGCCAATATAGGCATGGCGCTGGCGTACCATTATAACCGAGCCTAAACATAGATGTGAATTGGCTCACGGCTCCCCTGCAGGATTGGTGGGTATCAAGAATTCTTCTGCAGAAGTAGAAAGCGCGTCGTAGAGATAGATCACGCCGAATATGAGGAAGAGAGTTGCGCCTCCTAGAGTCACTACAATGTTGGGTCAATTGCGATGCTTCTAAATGGACGACAAACAAGAAATGAAACAGGGCGGCAGATTAAATGCAAAAAGTACAGCAGGAATGACATGCGCATTAGGGAGTAATGATAGACGTCGAGCGTCGAATGAACGCATGAGGGTATGATGATATCCCCAAGCAAAGGACGATAATTAGTGCAAATAAATGGCTCACCATGCTTAACTGATATCTTACTCGATACATAACGTCCTCCTACGACAGCTAGCGCCGTACAGCACGTATGGCCAAGGACCGTCCCTAGTGTCACGAGATACATATTCTGAAAGCGCGCCTCGTCAACACAGGCCCTCGAACTAAGAAAGAAAAAGAGAGCTCACATGAGCAGCACCTAAAGCAATTGTAGCAATCTGACTCCTATCCCCCCACTCCCCAAGGAAAGTAAGCACAAAGGACTGCACGAAAACAGGCCCAAGGATAAGACTGCAAAAATTCCTCGCGCCTTCCGCGAGACCCCAACCCAATTTTTTCTGTTTTCGTGCATTGGGGGATGAAGGTACCACTTCCCCCTCCTCGAGCCGTTGAAGCGGAATAACATCCTGCGCATCAAATCTGTCTCCATCTATCTCCTCTTCCGCCTCCCTCATTTCTTCCTCGACCTTTTGCCTCCCCTTTCCCTCCATCTCCTTTGCCTCCATCACCATCTTACTCCCAAACACCAAAAATAACACCCCAGCCATGATCTGAGTCCATTTTTTGGGTAAAAGTGTGGGCAATATATGACCCAGCGACGCTGACAGCATGGACATGAGCACGAGGGAAGCAATAGCGCCCAGGAAGACGACGAGACGAGGATGGCGCATGGCGAGAATGGCGGAGATGAAGAAGGTTTTGTCCCCAATTTCGGAGAGGATGATTGTCATAAAGGAGCGGATGAGGGTTTCCGCTGAGAAATCGGTGGGTGGCTCTGTTGACATCTTGAATGGAATTAAGCTTAGGTAGTGAGTGGGGAGGAGGAGAATTACTTACCGTGTACGACGTAGTAGGTCTGGTCTGGGAACGTTTTGTTTGAGTGTGCGCTGCGGCGGGACTGTTTTATGAAAGTAATGGCGTGGCCAATTGAGCCCGCTTTGGGGAACAGGTCTTTTCCCACAGCCTGCCAAGGTCCACCAGGTGACTGATCTAACCATGGTCCATCTCAACGGGACAGCCGCTGCGCTCGTTTGGTTTGTCACTTAATGATGTCAATTTTGATGTTTGTCTAATATTCTCCACACAGTTGCAAGTACGCCTCAGCTTTCGACTTAGCAGACGATAGCAAAATTCAAACCGATCATAAGTAAACAAGCTCACCGCACCCGTCAATATGTCAAAAACACACTACAAGAACTTCATACACGTACTCAACGAAAAAAAATGGCCTTAGAACATGGTGTGCCCATTAAATATGCATATATTTTTCAAGAGCCTCAAGAACACCTCCAATAGATACGCATAAGTACGAGGCTTGGCCAAGCTTTTTAAGACATCGGCAACCATCTGCTAACCACATGGTCATGTTAGTGTTTAGCATGTTCTCTTTTGTGGTGACAGAGGAGCCAGAATATGTATGTCTCAGTTCCATATTTCAGAGTGGATGACATGAACCAATATATTGACTTCCATTTCTACAGCAAATGCGAGATCACTGCACATGACCGCGCCGGCCCAGGTTAACACCCACCAGTTACCAACTCGCCAACATTTCGAGACTGCCTGGATGACTAACTAAAGATGCATCACATTTCGGGTACAATGATACATCCGAATGAACCCCCGTTATCGGGTATCCATCACGCAACCTCACCCTCGGATTCAATAGCAGGATCACTGTAAGCACGCTGGCTTACCTGAGTTCTCATAATCAGTACATATACTGTCGCTGATACTGAAAGCTAAGCTTTCAGTATTCTTATTTACAATCACACTCAGTATTTCCCCGCTCCAATCAAGTCTGATATCCTTAGAAAGTCGCCGTCTCACGTCGCAACTACAATACAGTGCGTTCAAACATGTTTACTCTGCCCACTTGTGTTGATCGTCGAGCTCATTGCCGGCCTTACAACAAGTTACAACAACGTATTGCCACTGTTGATCGTCTTTATTCCAGTTTTTCATTTTTGTGGCTCGATTGAAGGTGATGTGCTGGCCATGTGGTCAAAATATTTCAGATTACGAGCCTGGGTTCTGTTTACATCAAAACAAACAAGTGCGCAAATATTTCATTAATTTTGCGGCATAGCCTCTAACTATTTCTCAATCAGCAACGAAACGCATATTATTTTATCAACAAGCCCACCAATGAACATTATGCACCAGTGTGTTGCTACGTGCAAACTTAACGGCCTTCTCTTTGGGGCTAATCGCCTTTATGATAGCACATTTGAGCACCATCCGCCTGATAGTACGAGGTCCAAAGGGTGAGTCATCAGTGAAAATTTGATACAAAGCAAACTATCCCTACTTACAGTCCAAACGCATTTATCCAGTGAATCGCAGCAGTCATGGTCATGTTGACAAGGCGCTTCCCTTGTCGCACACGCATTGACAAATGTTATAGATGTCGTTAGCGCAACAATAACGGCAAGGAAGGAGAAACGCATTATTTGCGCGAGGTGGTATGAACTGCTGGAGTGCTCGAGAAATCTTTTTGGAGGAAAGCGGACGGTAGGAAGATGACTTGCTCTTATACTCGTGACAATCAACGCTTAGTGTTTTAGCCGGAGTTCTGTTTAGCATCATGGTTTAAGCAGAACCTATCTGAGCTAGTGATTCCTGCCTACTGCCAGCAGACCTTTGCATGTCACAAATTTATTTGAAAGCAGGACTCATGGTAACGTAGCCCCTCATGTCGACGAACAGATTTTATTCGTCTATTTACGGAGCTGGAAAATAGAAGCGTGCACCTACCTCACTCATCTAGTCCAAATGGAAAAATGGAAGCGCAGACCTGCTGACGAGGTGCTTGTCTGAGGTTGCTCCTTGTACTATTTAACACTTCAAACTCGAGTGCTTACCCTCAGGCTGGTCTAGCGATATGAAGGTAGTAGTCACGTGCTGTGTAGACCTTTGCCCTTGTGTACCCAATCGAGAAAGCGGTATTTTACCTCAATTCAACTATGTAGTGTGTCCGATTTCAATCTTAGGATTGTCAATGTAAGGATCTATGATCCTTTGCGCACAGACTCTAACGACAAGAGGCAGCGTCCGTCCACGTGACTTACGGATATGGAAGGCGTTACCATCTCTATCCGAGTCACGCCGATACACCTTTTTCTTACCATTAGCTCACCGTCGTCGCCGTCCAGCACCGCCTAGCCACTCCTTGCAACAAATTTCCATTCCATTCACATCACTACTCTCGTTAAAATACCAAACTATACCCATTCATACTAAAAGATTACTCCTCCCTCTCGTATCATCCATTCATTCTACCCTGTAAGGACCAGCGCCACTCCCTTCAGCGCCCGTCCTCTCATAATCATCGTTCAGGTCCTACCCGAAGACCCTTGCCGTTTCGCACTTAAATACAGCCATGTACCCTCATATCTAGCAGCGAATTCTATTCCCAGTTCCCGCTCCAAGTACGACCTACAGCCTCGCAGAAAAAGTCCTCATCTAAAGCGTTTGAATTATCCTTTCACATATTCCTTGATCCGTTTCTAGCTACATCAAATCCGTTTGCAATTCCCTGACGATCTCATATTCAGCCTTACATCAAGGACAAAGCCTCGGTTGATGGTCGCAAGGCAGATTTCAAGGCGTTTGTTGGTAATTTGTGGCGACAAACTAAAGACGATTCCACTAGTCTGATTTAGGTGCTCGAAAATTCTCTTTGAGGTGAAGTGAATGGTCAGAAGATAACCTGTGTTTATATTTATTAAAAATAACGCTTAGTGTTTTAATTAACGTCCTGTTTGGAACCATGATTTTGTAGAACCTATCCCTTCCGATTATCCAGTGAGAATCTGAGTCAGTAGCCCAATGTCAGCAGAAATTTTACGGCGTCGCGGTGTCTTTATTTGCGAGTAGGGTCCCTCGGACGCCGTTAGCAGGCTCCAATGTCCCCGCACAAGCCGGGACCATTATTACGGTTTGCCATGTAAGAAAAGATCAAAAGTACAAACACAGTAGATCACACGCATGTAATGTCCAACATTGGGCACCGCCCCAACGGACAAGAAACGAGGAATCAAAAAAAGTAGGGTCCACTACCTGTGATTCACAGATGAGCATTCTTATTACAGTGATAATAGATGGGAATTACACATGTACACCAGTAAGGTGAGGTGGATACAATTTACAGGTGCTAATTAGCAGTGTGATGGCCCTCGGCCGGTGTTCGATGTTGGCTTGCCTCACTATATTACAATATTCTCATTCTGGCGGGTGAACACTTCAAGCAGATCGGCCGATACAACATATCAAGCAGATTGACCCTAATTAACAGGGAATTTTAGGCCTCCCAGATTAACACAGTAAATTACCATACACCAAATTTACAGGACACTAGATACAGCAGAACGGTGTCTCCTTCAATAGCCCCACTTAGTTTGCAGTTTATTTCGTCCAGTTTATTTTTTTATTGTATGAATTTCCACGTGCACGAAGGTGTCAAGCAAACTGAGTTCGTCTACCCTCTTCCTGGAATCTTTGGGAGACCGACAGGTCGAATGCCCTCCCATCGACCCTCATTGCGGCAAAGGCTGTGATCTCGGGCTTGACCGAGTCCCTTGCTGATCCGGCGCAACATCGGCCTGCACCTACTCCAACTTGCCTAGGCTTGGTAGGATGCCCCGCTCCAATGGTCTTGTAGTCATCGATCGTTCTTATTCTAGCATCTCATTATTTTGCTGGATCGAAGATGGTGTTCCACGTCAAAATATTTCGGATTACATGCCCGTGTTCTGTTTACACAAACAAGTGCGCAAATACTTCATTCATAAGCACCTTGCGGCATTACATCTATCCATTTCTCATTCAGCAGTAAACTGCATATTATTCTATCAACAATAGCACCAATAGGAAGTGGAAACATAGCCCACCAGTGTGTTGCTACGTGCAGATTCACCGGCTTCCTCATTGGCGCTCATGAGGCCGCTGGGGGACTCGTATACTAGTAGCACAACTTAGTACCATCCGACTGATATTAAGAGACCCAAAAAGGTAAGTCATCAAGTAAAAGTGATGCAGAGCCAACAACTAAACAAAGAAACGCATGTCTGCAGTTCGAGGCAGCAGTCACCGTCCTTGGTGCAAGTCTGGCCCTCGTTCGCACACGCACTGACAGACATTATATATGTGGCCAGCGCAACAATAATAGTGAGGAAGGAGAAATGCATTGTTTGTGCGAGGCGGTATTGCTCCAAAAATCCCTTTGGGGTAAAATGGACGGTAGGAAGATGACTCTCTCATATACTCGTGAAAAATGACTTAGCCAGAATGTTGTTTGGCAGAATGATTTAGGTAAAAATTGTGTTGTAGGCAGAACTATTTGAAGCAGTTCTGCTGGCAGAAATCGGCGGAACCATGTTCTGCCAGCGTAGCAGGTGGCAGACGACACCGATGCCGGGGGTGGTGTTGGGGGTCACTTGTCGTTTGGATCTTTTTTCTGGTTATCCCGAACGTCAGACTCGTCTCGCACTCTTCGCTACCCTCAAAAACCAATAGCTGGCTCATTTTTGGAATAACGTCTCATTCAAAGATGAGTGAAATTTCTGTTCTTGATATGCAGTTCAATTAGCGTGTGGTGTCTTGTGTTTATGACCAGATTGCCTTTGGTTCAAAACTGGGGTCCCTATGGCAATGGGTTTGCGTTTCTGGAGACTTTGTACCCTTTACAGTTTCGTGAGTTCGTCGTCCGTTTCCCAATTGTCCTATGTATAAAACTCAATGAACCATACAGACCCCTCGCTTGAAATCGCCTATTCATGCTACAGTTGGTTCATCGAGTATTTGTTCTTCACGCTTCAACTAACAGAAACAGAAAATACTATGTTAGGACTTACAGCAGTCAGTCAAAGCGGTAGTGGCGAAATCAAAGGAGTCCCCGAAGTTCTTGCCATTAAGGCCCAAGCTCTAGTGATTCGAGTGCGCTATGTTTTGTTCCCTGTACCTTTCACTAATGAGAACAACGAGTTTTCTCCCGAACCCTATCCTGGATAAAGAACGACTTGATGACGAAAAATAGGCGTGTCTCAACAAGGAAGTTGAACGATCCAGAACTTCAGCGACCAACTAGTACTCCCACGGTAGTGGGACACGCTTAGATCTACACCATGATGTAGACTCGTGACCAGCCCCGGAGTCCTCTAGGGCTGGTTACGAGTCTAACCATGATGCGCTTGAGCCTCAGGCCTCATGAACTTGCTGAGAGATCCGAGTCGGAGCCATATGGTACGAAGTTCAAACGTTCCATGCACATCTGCTGAAGATCATATAATTTACCTCATCGATAAGTCGGAGTCCCGGATCAATAATTCCGTCCCATACTACCATGTAGATTCTTACTCAAGTTGTTATCCATCACTCATGACAGTACTCGCAGCTAGTTTTCACCCTCTTATGTGCGCTCAATGCACGAAACGACAAGTATATTTATGCTTCCACTTTCTCTTGTCGAGCTTCAACTCGACGGTCAAACGAGACTGGCATAGAAAGCGGTATGAACGACTGTATGCTTTGTCAAGTGAACGAGTCATAGACGGCGCAAAAGTGGACAATAGACAAACCACGTGACTTTTTAGCTGACATGCATTTGACTTATGGACGATCCACGGAGACTCTGTTTCCGCCAAGACCAAAAACTTGAAGTACACAGGTACTTCATTCACTTATATCACGTACTACTTGAACTCAATATTGCCTCTACCCATTTTCAAATCAACAGCGCCCTGGAGATTGCTCGATTAGCAACAGCGTCAGCAGTACGAAAGCGGGAACATGACTCACCATTTTGTCGCTACCAACAAATCGCCCTGCTCATTTCTAGGAAGTATAAATGCACCTTGAACCCGATTTCTGATTTACAAAGCACAAAAAGCACGTCATCAAGTGAAAATCGGATGCAAAGCAAACTACCCCTACCGCAGTTGGAGTGCAGATCAACTTTTTATTGGGGCAGCAGTCGCTGGTGAACTTGCAAGAGGCCCCCTGTGCGCCACATGCACTGACAGACATAGACGCTGTCAAAGCAACAATCACGGCGAGGTAGGAGAAATGCATTGTTTGTGTATGTGCTGAAAAGCTTGAATGATCTATTCGAGGTGAAGGAAAATGAGTCGCTTTTATACTATTGCGAAAGATAATGCTTAGTAGTGTTGTGACAGCGTAGGGGTACACACGGCGGATAATATTGCACGACGAGAGTTTAGGCAGAACCTATCTGCTCCGGTCATTCGTAATAAGCTGAGCTATACCCCAATAGTTTAGCCTGAGGTTAACCTGATCGTTTTTGCACTCGATGTAAACAACTTATGCGTCACGTACCGTTTTGAACAAAGATAGAGTACTGAGGAGCAATACGCTCCTTCGGCGGAACATAAAAAGCAACGAGGCGCTAATGTCCAGCTGTCCGGGAGTCGTCGAGCGGATGGCTTCAGGTTCATTTGAAGTCCAACCAGGGATGCGTGAGGAACTTAACCATCGGCTAAGAGCGGCCTATTTCAGGAATCACACCTCCGCCCTGTAGGCACAGTCAGTGTGTATAGGGCTTCTTCCAGTTATCGTCGGGCTCTCGTCTATTTGTTGTCCGCACAATAGCTGCTCATTCAACCAGTTCATTCCGTCCATTCACTATGGGCAAGAGCGGTCTACCCTGCAAACAGTCATCAGTGAACTGCCGGAGACCTGATAAGGGCATATATTGCATCATATAGTGGATAATTACCAGCATCTACATAATTCTGCTATGGGTTATCACATTGTCATACTTAGCTTTATAGTGGAAAGATACGTTTCTAATCAATGTGCAAAGTTTTTCAAATTGCCAAACAGTTATAGACTAGTTTCAATCCAAATCATATCGTACATGCAGCAAAAGCTTATGGTCTGCCTCAACAGTTCGCAGCCCCCACATTGGGATCAACGTCTACTATTTGTACAGTAAGACCAGAAGTCAGTATCTTGTGGTCACTGATACTCTGTGTGCCGATAACACAGGAACTGAGTTATATGCTCCTTCATGTTTTTCAACTGTTCATTTTACATGGGTCTTGATTGACCTTAGCACCTTGCTTGCTGTTTGATTCACATCTTATCCACTGTGTGATCACCAGTAGAATTGTTGGTCTGTGCACCCTGCTTAAGTAATTGTTTATTTGGGTATTTGACAGCCTCAGTTATTCCATTGGTCAATGGAACAAATATCCCATCACTGTGCAGTTCATGCCAACCTTCCAATAAGTGAGGAATTGATTTGTGGATAGGAATGGTGTGTTGAGAATTTCATGACTGTGCTAATAAATATTTCCTGCCTGCAAGCCAAATGAATGCTGGGGAGTACATGCATCCCATTATTGCACTGCTTTTGCATCATCACACATCAACAGTTCTTGTTTATAGGTGGGAAAGGTGTGTCGAGAATTTTGTCACCACATCAATATACATTTTCTGCCTGCAAGCTGAATGAACACTGGGGAGTACATGCATTCCATTATCACTCTGCTTTTTGCATAATTGCATGTCAACAATCCTTGTCTATGGATAGGAATGGTGTGTCGAGAATTTCATTGCCACATCAATATATATCTCTTGCCTGTGAGCCAAATGAACACCAGGGAGTACATGCATCCCATTATTGTGCTGCATTTTACATCATCACATATCAACAATTTTTGCTTGTAGATAGGAATAGTGGGTCAGAAATTTTGTCACTGCGCCAATATATATTTCCTGCCTGTGAGCCAAATGAATGCTGGGGAGTACATGCATCCTGTCATTGTACTGCATTTTATATCATCACACATGAATGATTTTTGTTTGTAGATAAGAATAGTGGGTTGGAAATTTTGTCACTGTGCTAACATCTATTCCTTCCGTGTAAGTGGAATGAAATTTGGGAATAACACATATCACCATTCTTGTACTGCTTTCCCCCCCATCACATCTCTATACTTCCCACCTGTAGATAGGAATGATGAGCAAGGTGCTATCACCTTGGATGTATACAGTATTTTCTCTTTGATAGGAATAAATTTCATGACATACATGTATCACCAGTCTTGCTGCTTTTTGTGACTTCTTGAGTCTATACTTGCTGTCTGTGATGCACATGGTGAATAGTGAATGCAGATATCACCACTTTTGTGCTGTATATCTGCAATTCAGATCTTTAAACTATATGCACAAAGGTCAGACATCTGTTGCCTCAGTTACACAATTCATAATATGTCCCTCAATCCATAAGGCTGTAAGTATGGCTCTCGCCAATAGCACAAGGGCAGACAGTATATTACTGAACTGGCAATCCAAGACCTGAGAACAGTATGTTGCATCTCAGACACATTACACAGCCTTGCTGCTGGAGCTTCACACTAAAAAGCATTTTGAAAATCACCATATTAAAACAGCAAGCTGCAGTGATACAGTAATTAAGTATTCTTAAGTGTTTAGATATCTAAGTTGAGGTGGGATGTCAAAAATATCAGGGTAATAGATGCTGCAAAGTGACTGGCACAAGAAAAGAATTAGTCTGAATTGAAGGCAGCATCATCTAGTTGCGCTCTTTGCCTGGCTAGAGCATTTACTGACATCTGAGCCTTCACCCCATTACTGAGGTCCACATGATGACTGATTCTGAAGACTTTCCTGAGAAATGGAAATCAGCCAAGGACTATTGAGTATGTGGACAATGCACATTGTCCACCATGCCAGGAGTTGCTCAACTTTTGCTGTGCTGTGTGACCAGGGGGCCATTTGAAGAAATCTACGATGCTCTGCCAAAACAAGATGTAGTTGAAGTCATTGTTGATAGAGTGCCACGAGGTCACAGAAGAAAGGGCAAATTGCAACTTGTTACCCACTATTAGTGCTTGGCAAGGAGTTAGAAAAACTAGCACTTACTTGACATGATACATAGGCAATTGAATGGGAAGTGACTTTATTCATCTTGATTATTTGCGCTATGTGTGTCTTGACTTTCTTGCCAGAATACAAATCCTTCTTGGCATGTCGGTTGTTGGTGATAATATCAGCCCCATCACCTTCATTGGCAACCTCCTTGGCAGAGGAGGGGGATGTAAATATAGCTTTGTAGGCCTGCTAAATGTTAGATCTTTGATGAGCTCTAAGTCAGATATGACAAACCTGAACTAAGAGACTGCTCTTAAAGAGGCCCTCCTCTAGATTGTCTAGATTGGCCATGTACTTTTCATACAGGAATGCTGGCCAGGACATTTCCATCACAACATAGCCATCTGCATGATCCCTGATCCCTGCTCTAATGCTGACAGATGGTCAGTTTTATGCAAAATGTTGAATAAGATAGTTACATTGAGTTGCTCCAGTCCAGTTCAGTTGGGCAAAGTAGTCTACCACACACATCATTGATGAATCCACAACAGTTTTTGACATCAGGGTCAATGGGGGGATTGGGTTTCAAATAATGATTAACCCAATCAGTGATGAGGCTCTTGAGCTTCGAGGTGTCATCTCCCCAAGTGCTATTGGCTCCCTGGCTAAGCTACATAACAACTTAGCAGATGGTAAATTATTTACATTGGAAAGCACACCTTTTTTAACATTTCCATGTATTTGTCATACTGGAGCTCTGAAGTCCTTTGGTGAAACCATGGGAGGGCATTGTTAAGGGCGATGTATGCATATTGCAAACACTCCTGACTGTGAAGATAGACTGGTGACTAGCAAACACAAAGCAGAGGTGAAAGACTTACTTGATGGTCACATCTTCATCCAACTTGTGGTCATTGCATCTCCTATTGTTCTTGGCTATGAGATCTTCAATGGCATCATATAATGTAACTATGCATCTGATGGCCCTTCCCTTCAACACATAGTAGTTTGTCTCCCTGAGTCACAGCCATAGTGAGTGAACTGAGCTAGATATATTAGTGTGATGCTCATACCTTTGCTTGGATGCCTGCCCTGACTCCAGGACCTGTAGTTTTTCTTCTAACTCAGTGATTTTCCACCTCTGATGACCACATTCAGATGTCACCACTGCTATTGACTGTGATGATCCTTGGGGCTGGGGGATGTCATCCAACGTGCCTGACTGGGACATGGACTTCCAGAGTGATCAGAAGGGGACAAAAGATCAATCAAGCTTACTGGAGATTGTATGAGATGAGAGGTGCGGACAGGCAAGTTGATCCAGCTCTCAACACAGCTTTATATGTAGCTGTCTGGTGTTGACAGATAAACATATGTCTGAAAGAAAAGGTTGGATCATGGGACAAGCTGGTAATGTTGGTGCCTAACTTGAGTCATTCTGGGACATCAACACAAAAATGGTAATTGCCTGTATATGGTGCTGCCGATTCCCCAAGCTTGATATGTTAAAATGAAAATGCTTACTCTGAGTGTCTTGAGTTTGGTTTAGGTAAGGAACATGTGGATTTGGTGTTACCCAATCCTTGCTTCTGAGTTCATAACTCCATGCATTCACAGCCTAACATTCAAGTGGAAGTGGGAGTGACAACTCAAAGGACCATTTTGGTGGGCAACTATATGGCTGGATGATACCACTGACTCAGACTTGGGTGAACAAACTTGAATTTGAAGGTCCATGAACATGGCAGATGATCATGGTTGACAAGCCTAAGGTCAAGCTGGCCCACTGGCAGGAGAATAAATTGTTTGGGTCAACAGATGGACTTGGATCAGCTTATGATATATAAAGTTAGTTTTGAGAATCTTTCCAACAATACTAAGCTGTTTTAGACAGACAGACTAGGGCATCAGCAAAAGACTCACAATTTTCACTTGTCAAAAAGAAGTTTGGTGGGCTTAAGGCACCCAATGGAGCAATGCAATTGGTAGAAACAACATTTACAAACACATGCACTGAGCTATACAAAATGTGAGTTGTTCAGAACAACTTTTTGAACTGATTGACTCTTTTAGATGTAGGCTATGTTAGCTCACCAAGCAGTGTCTGACAATCACTATTCTCCACATGACAGTGACGATACATACCAAATGCAGCAAACACACCAATTTAATATTTCTATTGAATACAACATACACCAGTCTACTATATCACTAGGCTCATGATGATAAGAGCAAGGGGCTTACAATCGTGCTGGAGCTGCCTTGGCTGCACGATGTGCGGCCATTTGTGCACAAACTCTTGCCAAGTTGTTGTCTCAATCTTCACAAGACCTGGAGACTTTGTTGTCATCTTGAGTCCTGTTGCTGTCATGGCCTTCCTCATTCTTGAATATTTTCCTTGGATAAATAAGAATTAGTGTGAACCTTTAAGAATATAACAAAACCTTACATGTTCCAACCTTTGAGAAGTTCTTTTCATTTTGGATCAGGTGAATTTTCAATAAGCTTAACAATGTTGTTGTAGAAGTCTCGGTAGTTGAAAGCACCATCAACTTTGGACCAAGCATTCTTAGCACTGATACCAAAGTGAACCTGAATAAAATACAGTGTCTTGTTAGTATGTAAGTTTGAGGTGATCATACCTGTAAGCAGCCATAGGCAATATGCACTGCCTCCACCATGGTCATATCATGTAGGGCAGCATTGCAGGTGTGTGTTGCACATATCTCTCCCCCATATGCACTTGAGGGGCTTGTAAAAATGTGCTGCATAGTCTAATAAATAAAAAGATATCAATCTAAAACAGCAACAAAAAGAATGCTTACCTGTTCCAACAAATAACCATCAAACATGCCTTCAAAAATGTTGTCATTGTCATAGTTTTCACCTGGTGGGTCTCTGGCCCACAGAAATGTGGGAAGTGCAGATGCAGTCAAGTTAACTTTGCTGCACTGCATGTCTTTAAGTGCCCTGCAAAATGCTAGACTAACATGAGGTGAACTTTGAGAAAAAAACTCACTTGTTGGCATCCTCTGAGAATCTTTTGAGTTCCCTGACCTGACAGAGAAAGCGCGCTAGAATGGGGTGGTTGATACCTATGTGGGAACATGACCCACTACCATCATATATAGCTGGAAGTATTGGGTGGTCCTTCATGTTGAAGGCCATGTAATGACCAATTTGATTCTTCAGGTATGACATGTCATCAGAGCAAGTAGCTGAGATAACAGTATCCATCTGATGGCTTAAATAAGTATGCGGTATGCACATATACTTACCTTCTTGATGATAGTATTGAGTTCTGAGGCCTTCCGAGGATCACTGAGCAGAGGTTTCAAGCTTGGAGCAAGTTGAAGCAAGTGAGTGAAGTTCTTCTTATATCACTCTTGCACCCTAGATGACCTATGGAGCAAGAAAAACATCAGTCCATGCTAAGATTTGACACTGACTTACATCTTTGAGAGTCGCTTGTTGCAACAAACCTGAGTGTCTTCATCTTCCAATAACTCTCCATTCTCTGCAGCATCACACTGCTGCAGAGCTAAACCTACATTGATGAGTTGTTTTATCTTACAAAACACATTGACACAACGCACTATGCAGCACATGGTGGTGGGGGGTTCCTTGTGAGGATTGATATCAGACCCTTTATTCCTACATTGAGTTGGTATCAGTTATCAGAATATCCACAATAAATTGACTCACCTCGCCCTTTTCTCCTCTCAATCTGATAAATGGTGTCTTTTCTTTGACTTTGTGGTTTCATTTGAGACCCTCTTTTGAGGTACAAGGACCACCAATAATACTGAGTTTGAGCTACACAATGATATTGATGAATCTGATCAAGAGATTGAGTCACCACTTTTTCAACATGCCATGATGGTAGGAGACAGAAAGATAAGATTGCGATGTTTGATGTATTGTTACTGTTTGTTTGTTGATTTATTAATAATTCAGGACTCAATAGTGACTATATGCAGGACAAGAAATTTACCATTAGTTCTAAAATTACAATGAGTAATATGTGTTACTATTAGTACATGACAGTAAGCATGACGGCAATAAAAGAGTGATAACATGTAAAAGAGTGCTGTGAAAGAATGCAAGTACATAGAATTCAACTAGTCAAGCTTCAAGGCCTCTACAGCTGCAGGTAAGGTCATGAGCGCATCAACTTGGGTCATCTTCGTGCAGTTAGAGCTCTTCTTGAATCCACGGCAAGGAGGCCATGTATAGCTGTGATCATCCTGGAACTTCTTCCATATATGGTCAACCCTGGGAGAATCCATAGGGATGATGTGCAGCTGGACAGGCTTTGTACTGATGCACTGAGGCATGTTTGAGTCCCTGCAAGTACAATAGTAGCTGAGTCAATGCCACAAACAGATAAAAAAAACTTACTTGGGTACCGGTGTTTGCTCACAGACCATGGTAGTATCTGGATCCTCAGTAACACCCTGTGGAATAATAGAAAGTTGCAATATTTTAGTACATCCAAGTTAGTAGTCAGAAGCAAAAAGAAATACCTATTGGATTGCCCACCAGCTTCATTGTCACCATCCTCATCTTCAACCATCCTGAACTCTACAGCATCCTTCAAATGAAATATGATTTTTTGTAGTATCAATGTCATAATGAGAAATAGAAATAGATTGAAATTACATACCTATGAACCTGGGCATTCCAGCATAAAATCAAGGGTGTAAGTCAGCCATCCAGACAGTATATTATTGATCTCCAACACCATTATCATGAAAAAACAATGTTGTATTGGCAAGGTCAAGGCAATCTTCAGTGTAAGTAATGAGCATTATACAGATGTGTCAAACAATTAAAATCAATGGTGTTGGTATAAGAGATAAGCAAAGGTAGGTCAATGCATTGTTGACACTTTGATTATTTCCAGAAAATGCTGACTGACTTTGAATTATCACATGACTTTGGAAACAGTGGTCAATGCACCATGTCTTTCTATTTCCGAGTCTTTGCTCACTCACATCAAGGTGCCTGCATGTTGATGCCCTCATCCTCACTACATTTTCTTTAATTGTTGTCCCCACTGCATTCCCTTTACATGGTATGTTCTTGTTTATTCTCATTCATTGTCACATTCTCACCTGAAGCCATCACATCCTATATCTCCCATTCAACTACAGGCTGTATTATTGTTATACAAAACTAAAGCAACACCACCAACGACCCTTCAAGTCCATTGGTATCAAACTGCCTCATGGTACAGTAAGAGACTGGTGTATTTATTTATTCTCATTCATTGTCACATTCTCACCTGAAACCATCATGTTCTATGTCTCCCATTCAACTACAGACTGCAGTGCTGCCCATAACCCTTCAAGTCCATTGGTATCAAACTGTCTCATGGTATCCTCTTGTTCAGTAAGACACTGGTGCATTCCTCTTGACCAACTGCCTGGAGATCTGTGAGCTTGACTTGGCTCATCAAGTGATGGAGGTGTAGGGTTACCATTCATGTATTGTGTTCACCATAATAATATCCATGTCTAAATTACCCACACTGCAGTGTGACTTGAGACTCACTGTGCACTTTACACAGCACTAAGCAAATTCTGCATCTATTGTTGCATACTAATGACCACTTCTCCATTCTTTGAATATATGTTTGCATGTCTCCCCCATGTGTCAATTTGTCTGACTCACAGCTGGTGTTTATATTGATGTTATCAGATGAGCTATGCAATGAGAACTCTCAAATTCATACCCACAATGCTACTGGTCTTATCTGTGACACTAATACATTCACCTTGTGCCACTCAGCTGCTTTGTCCTCATCTCACACTACAGGAGTGAGAGGTCTTGGCCATCATCAGAGGGACAGCTTGGTGCAGTCCACACACTATTTCATTTCTCTGGCATTTACCATACTGACACATCCTCATTACATTCTCTTTACATGTTGTCCCACAGCATGTGTTTGGTGAGTATTTCAAGCTCATTCTTTTCCCAACAAATTCTTACAGATAGTGGGGTGGTCATAGGATCATGCTGAGTTCAGGAATGTTAATGACAACTCACTACTAATATCGGACACATCTATGCATGCTTCACTGTGTTGCGCATAGGATCTTGCTTGGAAGTTTGAAGATGGTAAGTACCACCACACTGCAAAAGGTGTTGCTGTTACTCAAATGCTTTCACAGATCAGATCTACAGCATGGTATGAGTGATTCACACCAGTTGTTGAGGTATTGACATATTCTTGCATAGATTTAGTGGTGCTTGTATTTCAGATAAATGGCACCTCCCTCTCATTTGAATCCCCAACTCCTGCTACTCTCCATGGACAAACTCACCTGTCTTGGGTGTGGGAAAGCTTTCAACAGCCAAAGGCACTTGAGTGCACATGAGACTCTGTGTGATACCCACCATGAGTTCAGCAAACAGGTCAGCAAATCTCATCAGCATGTGGAGAAGAGCCAAAACAGAAAAAAATCAACCACCACCATGACTACTAAGAAGTCTTGGACAAAGCTGACAAAGGAGCTGGAATTCCAGGTTCCCATGAAGACATGGGTGATATTGAGACTGACATCTGGGATGTTCCAGTATGTTTTTGGCATTTATGCAGTTCTTGACTGATATATATCAGGATAATGATATTTCTGGACCTGAGCAACAATCCCCTATGCATTCCCCACCATTAGCTGAGTCTAGTGCAGCTCCCCAGCTTTCCAATTGTTCTGGGCGTGTTATATGCCTGCCCAGACAATATGCCAACTTTGTTCCTGGCAACAATATACCTGAAATACCGCTGCCTGAAGATGTAGTGTCTGAAGAGCAGGAAGGTAATAATTTGATTCCTTTTCAGACAGAGCCAAATGCAATGGGACTGTACAGAGTCTATGCTACTCATCCTACTCTGTTTCCACCATCCTCCCTCAATAGCCTATGTGACACCCCAATGTTGCAGCATGAGACTGGTGATCCCAATAATACATCACCTCGCCTTCACACTGGCCCCCCCCCCCCCCCTCCCATTTTCCATCACCCTCAAAAATCTATATTCTGCATTTAGTAGTCTGACAGCTGGACTACTTATATGCTGGCAGGATTCCAGCTCTAACCTAATTTCTGATGCTGCCATGCAGCGGCTCACAACATTCCTCCACAACAATGCTTTACAATAGGGGTGATGTAAGAATTTTCAATGCCACCTGGGAGAAAAAACTTATTGCAGAGTACCTCAAGGACCAATCCAACCCTCTCAGTGCTAGGAACAGGTGGAAGGAGTCATCGGTCTATATTCACCTACCAAAAGAAGAAAAAAGTGGCCATCAGAATGTGATGCCCCTGAGCTTGAAATTAAAGGTGTATGTCATTGATTGTTGATTGATATCATAACAGAGGTTTTTGAAGATGGCATAATGACAACATTCCATATGATGTCATTCCATCATATGTGGAAAATCTCAGAAGAACAAAGTATAGAAGTTTTTTTGGAGGCATATGCTTCACCTGCAATGATGGAGGCCTACATTGAGGTCAACTCCCTTCCCCGTGAACCAGATGACAATCTCAAATGTGTTATAGCATCACTCATGATGTATTCTGACTTGACACACCTTTTGAATTTTGGTAATGCCTCCCTCTGGCCTTTTTATCTGTTTTTCAGTAATGAATCTAAATATACCTGTGGGAAGCCTACAGCTTGTGCATGTCATCACATTGCATATATTCCTTCAGTGAGTTTGTTTCAAATCACTCAAATCATCTACCCCTACTTACTACAAAATCAGATCCCAGACAATTTTCAAGATTTGTACTTTGGTATCTTTGAGGATGTGTCTTTGTCAGAGGTGCACACCCACTGCAAGTGGGAGCTTATGCAGGCAATGTGAAAGCTCCTCCTTGATGAAGACTTCATGCATGCATATGAGCATGGGATCATGATCTGTTGTGGAGATGGCATCACTCACCAAGTATTTCCTCATTTTTTTTTTCATATTCTGCTGATTATTCAGAGAAGTAAGTTTTTCTCTCATCTCACATGTTACTGAAATTGACATCATATTAGGATCTTACTTGCTGGAATTAAGTTTCTTGGTGAATATCTATGTCCACACTGCCTTATCAAGAAGGACATTGTATCTGAGATGGGGACCAAAGGCAATATGAATGATCACATAACACTCTGACATGTTGATGATCAGGCTCACCATAACAAGATTGATTGTGCATGCAAACTCATCTTCCAACACAGTGCACCAGTGGATAGCAAGTGAGTGAAATCAGTCTTTAATTTTGAGTCTCTTGTCCCTACATGTGTAAGTTGTTGATATTGTATTCAAATTTCTACTAATGAGTTACAGAACACCTTTTCTGATTAGCTTTTTATATTCGGATTCAATTTCTTTTCAATGCTGGTAGTAGACATGTTGCACAAATTTGAACTTGGTTTCACTCACTTAATGTATATTATCCATGCTGCCAGGACTGTGGCAGTGCAGAAGTTGAACTGGAGGTATGTTTTTGATTTGTTGGCTAATATTTCTCATACACAATGTTCTGCTACAGATACCATCATGTGCCAATGTTTGGGAGAGGCACAATCCAACATTTCCACAAGAATGCTTCTGCAATGAAGTGCCTTGCAGCCTGAGATTGCAAAGATTTGTTGCAGGTGAGTTTTAGATCATTGCACATAACATTTTGCAACTGATTTCAGATTTAATTTCAGTGCACTATACCAGTCTCTGAAGGGTTACTTCTTGACCCACATAATGATGGGATCATCCTGGACCTTTTATTCAACCTTGCTACCTGGCAAGCATATGCAAAGCTCTGCCTCCATACTGAAGACACCTTGAACTTCTTTAATGTGGCTACAGTAGTCCTTGGCAACACCATTCGAAAGTGTCATATCCTGGATTCCAGACCTATCCTATAGTTGGATATATGGACTAATCCTTAGATTAGACCTCTAGACTTCATTCATAACCATATCCAGTCTCATCCACTATTGCACTTGTCCAACTACCACTCATCTGTCCGATCCGATATGCCTATCCGCTCCAGATCTGATATGATAAACTTTCTATTCATTACCTGTCCATATAACGTTAACACAGCCTATTCCTTTATTCGGTATTCTCTACCTTTCGGATAACCAGTTCTATACTTACCCGATATCTTTGCTATTTGTCTATTACCGGTACTCGGTTGTCTACTTATCCATTATGCTTACTGATCCATTATCCTTGACTGTGCTAATGTACATAGCCTCGGACACTGCCTCTGATTATTCCATTAGCTACCTACAGTATATAAACTCTTGTACATCTCGATAGATCCTCAGTTCGAATATTATACAGTCTTGCAGCATTCTTGTCCTCACACATTAGTGTTGTAAGGACCCCTTCTCTATCCTTTGGGCCTAGGGATTGATTCCCTAGGCCAGAGCTCTGCTCTTCCGCATTTCTGGACTTCATCCATTTCCAGATTCTATCTTAAGCCTAAAGGATTGTATCCTTAGGTTAAAGTCTTGTCTTTCTGATACTTACACTCTTTCTGATCCTTATCCAACTCCGTCTCTACCTAAGGGTAGTCTATATCTGTCTGCATCCGCTCCAGAACCCCTATCCAGAACTCCGGACCACTCTTCCTGCCTCGGACTGTGTCCATTGCAGTATTTCCACCCTATGTCTTTACTAAGGATTGATACACATGGTTATTCCACTTTTTATCAAGTAGACGGAACTCCATCCAAGTTTCCAATACTTGTCTGGAAGTTTCCTGCACTCATCCGGATGGTTCCCATGCTCATCTGGAAGTCCTTCGGACGCTCCACCAGAGTTGTCTGCCTCCGGAGTCCTCTGGACTTTGTTAGGACCTTATTGGACTTTATCCGAAATTAAGGGCACCATACTCAGGTGAGGGGCACAGCGTACGAGCTGAGGCCAAAGCCCTTCTGAGTCAGTCATACTCACCCCTCCGAGAGATTGTATGCACCCCACATGCCACAGTCTTTAACAGAAAGTTCAAAAGGATGACATGTGAACACTTTCACACAATGGAACTGCCTCATGAACATGCAGCTCAAGGGCATCAACAAGCTGCATTGGCTTCAAAGCAGGGCACATCAGCTAAGGAGACAGCAGGTGCTTCTCATCCCAAGGTAAAGAAGTTGAACATCCAGACTTATAAATTTCATGCACTTGGGGACTACCCAGCCACAATTCAAATGAGGGGGATGACAGACAGCTATACTACACACCCAGTGAGTCTTTTTTCTTGTTGATATCATACTATCTAATTGCAGTATAGGGAGAACTGGAGCACCAGCATCTCAAACAACATTACCCTTGCACTCAGAAAACAAAAGCAACTATGACCACAAGCATCACAAATCAAGATGCTATCAAATGACTTTGTATGAAGGTAATCAGTGCTTGGGCACAGTTGTCTGCCCAACAGGATACTGATGTGACAATTTAGTTTTCTTTGGGTTGATATTAGCTTTACTTACTTACCTTTACATTCTTTACATTTGTGGCTTATATAAGCATGTTTCCCTTTCACCAGTACCAGTCTGAAGTTAGATGATATTTCACTACCTCTGAGCTTGAGCCTAGATCAGAAACCCTTTAGGGTCAAACACTGTCTTCTAGGACATAGCAGCTAGGCAGGGTATTGGCCACATATTGGTTAAGGAGTGATCCTACTACCTAGTGTTACAGTATGCTTAGCTCCTATTCATTTTCTCGTTCTTCTCTACCATTGTATTACATCACGATCGCTTACCGCCGCTGTCGCTAGATGACTGATGTTTCCTTTCTTGAATCATTTACCGTTTCTTGCGCATACATACCTAATTAGGCGGTTGTCCTCTGACTTCATACTTGCCCTAAACCTCTCCTAGGATTCCTTATAAATACGCGCCTTTGCACTATGTAGTTCTCTACTTTAATCTTACTGGGTTTTATTTAATACTTGACTTCCTTCGTCTAAGCCCTCCAAGCTTAGTCGTCTGAACCGATCTCTAACTTAGAGCACTCCTCTTCATTAGTCTGAACCCTTGAACCGAACCCCAAGGTTGTACCTTGTCATTTGCTGTTAACTTCGCAAGCAGACTTCATTGTTGTTGCGTCGTTCGACTTGACTCAACCATGAAGACTCTTTTCTGAGTCTAGGTTGTTTAGAACCTATCCCAGTTTGTAACAAAAGATTAAAGTCCTTATCTGACCGTCGCCATCTGCGACACCCCTTATTGATACCAGTCCAAGACGAGCTCTTGGCAGAGAATGTTCTGGTGGGAAAGAGATCCTATCCAGCCAGATCCTGAACCAGAAGAACCAGAAGAAGAATTTCACGCGGCCCCCGAGTCGGCTATCACCAAACCCCGCCTGATCCCCACTGATATCGAAGATAGTTCGAGTTCTACCTCAACTTCCTCTTCAGACGAATTCCCAGAAGAAAGACCACCTTGACAACTATCTGCTCACCCTAGTCTTAGGATGTCTCACAGTACTAAAGAAGTTGAACTCCATGCTGGAGCCCCCGTTGCCTTTGATGGTAACATCAGAAAAGCCTCATGATGGTTGCATTCCATAAAAGCATACTTTACTGTTAACGCTGCGATCTACTCTACCGATGAGAAAAAGGTAGTCACCGCCCTCGCCTATATGACGGAAGGAACGGCCTCATCTTGGTCAGATACCTTTTACCAATTATGCAAAGGAAGGACAGCCAAGTATGGGACTTGGGTTGACTTTGAAAAAGAATTTCGAGAAATGTTTATCCCCGCTGATGCGAGTATAGTCGCGCTCAACAAGATCCAGAAGCTCAAACAGCTTGGAAGAAGTCTCATGTCCTATGTCGCCGAGTTCCGCTCGCTTGTAGCGGTAGCCAACGTCAAGGAATCACACGTCCTCATCCATATGTTCAACTTAGGCCTAAACAACGACCTCGTGAACGCCGTCCATCTCATGGGAGAAATCCCTACCGATTTCGACAAGTATATTGTCGCCATCACTAAGATTGATAGCAACATTAAACGCAGTAAAACTACCATTGCCCTCACCCGCGCCAATCGACACCCCAGCTATCGCCCCCAACCTAAGAAGAAGGACAATGATGCGATGGATGTAGACCATCTCGACGAAGAAGAACGCGCCAATTGCATGGCTAAAGGCCTATGCTTCATGTGCAAGAAGCGTGGCCATCGTGCCAATACCTGCCCAGAGAAGAAAAAGAAGAAGGTCCCAGTTAGGCAGGAGAAGATCGAAGAGGAAGAAGACGATGAAACCGAAAATCGCTGCCTTGCGGAGGATTTTTGATGTGGAAGACTGGTACGATGTCAGTATCTTCCAATGTAACAGTAAGACTTGTACAGGCTATTGGGGAACGAAAGGAACTGCGTGTTCCGATGACTCTTATTTCCAAAACTCATCTGAAAACCATCAAAACCACTGCCATTTTTGACTCTGGAGCAGCGGGAACCTTTATCTCCGAGGACTTCATTAAACTCCATAAGATTCAAACCCATCCACTCTCTAAACCCTTCAAAGTAACTATCGCCGACAGAAGTCTAACCAAAGGCGGCCCGATTACGCATTATTGCGTACTAACTGTGAAAATAGACGACTGTGCCATGATTGGCAAATTCAATGTTATGCGTCTTGGAAAGCGTGATCAGATCCTGTTAGGAATCCCTTGGCTACGAGCTATGGATCCTATCATTCGATGGAAGGCAGGGACACTCTCCTTGCCTAGGACTCCCAAGTCCGACTTGATTGAAGAAGACGTCGATAATGAACGAAAGAAAAACGGATTACCCCTCCTTTTCCAGAAGAAACCAAAGTATGAGCACTCCCAGCTTAAGAAGTTAGTGAAACCTGAATGCGTTGACTCCACGGTTCCGGTGTGATGCACAAACTTGGCTAGGTAGTAGGATCACTCCCTAACCAATATGTGGCCAATACCCTGCCTAGCTGTTATGTCCTAGAAGACAGTGTTTGACCCTAAAGGGTTTCTGATCTAGGCTCAAGCTCAGAGGTAGTGAAATATCATCAAACTTCAGACTGGTACTGGTGAAAGGGAAACATGCTTATATAAGCCACAAATGTAATGAATGTAAAGTAAGTAAGTAAAGCTAATATCAGCCCAAAGAAAACTTAATTGTCACACCGGCGAAAGTTGAACCAGTGACACCTGAATGTATTGACTCCACGACTTACCCCTCTGCGTCCATTGAAGAGATCCCTGATGAGGAAATGACAGTTCCAGAAGAGACTGCCCCCATCTTCGATACAAAAGAAGATATTTGGGGAAATTACAAACCCATGGTAACTGACATCACCACCTATCAGCTATGGGACGAAGATGTTCTTATCGAATATTCAGAAGATGGAACGGAGATGCGTCTTATTGAGAATGTCTCCTTCGATTCCCCCCTCACCAGAGATGGTACCCTCCAAGAACAAGATAAATTCAGCAATAAAGCTCAGCAGTTTGCCGTCACCGGAGCACATAGTGAGGTGGAACAGAAGAAGAAGCCATTCGAAGAACTAGTACCTAGTTATCTCCATGATTTCTGCGACATTTTCGCTAAAGATGGTCTAAATCAGCTTCCCCAGAACGACCTGGAATTGATCATCGTATTGAGATGAAACCTGGCTTCATCCCGAAAACGTCGAAAATCTACCCTTTATTGGAGAAGGAGCGGTCAGCGGTCAAGGCATTTATTGATGAAAACAGAAAGAAAGGATTTATCTCAGAATCAAAGTCTCCTCAAGCGAGCGGGTTCTTCTGTGTTGGCAAAAAGAGTGGAGAACTCCGTCCCTGTCAAGATTACCAGTACATCAACGATTGGACGATAAAGAACTCTTATCCGCTTCCCCTCCCTCTCACGCTAATCGCTCGGTTACATGACGCCAAGTACTTTACCAAGATGGATGTCTGATCTGGGTATAATAATATCCGGATCCATCCCGACGATCAATGGAAAGTGGCCTTCACCACAGAATTTGGACTATTCGAACCTAATGTCATGTTTTTCGGCCTCTGCAACTCACTGGCTACATTCCAGGCATATATGAATTGAACCTTCCAGCAGGAGATTAACGAGGGATGGCTAGTCATCTACATGGACGACATCCTCATCTTTTCAAAGACGCTTGATGAACATCAAAAGCGAACTAGAAGAATATTGGAGATAATTCGTTGGGAGCAGCTCTTCCTGAAACCGGAAAAGTGCACATTCGATGCCAAAGAAGTGGAATACCTTGGCATGATCATCAAACCAGGCCACGTCACTATGGATCCCGCTAAACTCGACGGAATTAGAGACTGGCCTGTCCCTACCATGGTGAAAGAGACATGGTCATTTCTGGGATTCTGCAATTTCTACCGGAACTTTATCTCGCACTACTCTGATCTCGCACGCCCTCTACTAGATCTCATGAAGAAAGACGTCCAGTTCTTGTGGACTGACACGTGTAACAAATCGTTCCTGACCTTGAAAGATTGTTTCCTTTGCCAACCAGTCCTTCGAAACCCTGACCCCACTCGCCAATTTGCAGTCGCGACTGATGCTTCCCTCGTGGCCACCGGAGCAGTGCTCCTTCAGACTGATGATAATGGACAGTATCACCTGTGCGGTTACCTCTCCCAGTCCCTGAACCCAGCAGAACGAAACTACCAGATCTTCGATAGAGAGTTGCTCACCGTCATCCAAGTGCTCACTGAATGGCGCCATTACCTTGAAGGGAACCTGCACCCAGTCATCGTCTTCACCGATCACAAGAACCTGCTCTATTTCCGTACCACACAGAAGTTGACCCGTCGTCAAGCACGCTGGCAATTGATCCTTTCCATGTTCAATATTGAACTCCACCATGTCCCAGGAACTAAACTAGCTGCCCCTGATGTGTTGTCCCATAGACCAGATCACCATCCTACAGATTCGGATAATGCAGACGTCACTCTCCTCCCTGATACCATGTTTGTCCGCCTTCTTGACGACTCACTCCATGCTGCCCTCTCTATGGATGACCCAGCCTCCGACCCCATATTCTCCACTGCCTCCGATGCTTTGAATGGCCTTTGTCTCCCCCCTATGAAGTCGGCGCTGTCCGACTGGAAGATTGTTGACAGCGTCTTGTATTACAAGGATCGCGCCTATGTCTCCCCTGCCGCCCGCCATGACCTGCTCCATCGTCTCCATGATCAGCCCACCGTGGGCCATCCTGGCCATTTCAAAACCAAAGAACTCGTTAAGTGTGATTATTGGTGGCCTGGACTAGGCGCCTATGTTCGTAAATATGTTGATGGGTGCTCTCTTTGTCAGCAGATGAAAGCCGACACCCACCCGGTAACCCCTCCCCTTGTGCCCATTCCGTCTGATGCAACTGTACCCTTCACCTCCTTGTCCGTCGATCTCATCACAGATCTCCCTCCCTCTGGAGGATTCAATTCTATTATGGTCGTGGTCGACCACGGCCTTATGAAGGGGGTAATCATTACTCCTTGCCTGAAAACCATCACCTTGGAAGGCATAGCAAAAATTTTCTTCAAGCATGTTTACCGTAGATTTGGACTCTACGATAAGATTATCTCCGACCAAGGTCCCCAGTTCATCTCTAAATTCTCAAAAGCTCTTGCTAAACTCCTTGATTACACCATTGCACCCTCTACCGCTTATCACCCACAGACCAATGGACAAACCGAATGCCTCAACCAGGAACTAGAAATGTACTTGCGGATCTATTGCTGAACCAACCCTGAAACATGGGTCGAACATCTTCCTCTCGCCGAATTCGTCCATAACCACAGAAAGCATGATTCTCATAACGCCTTGCCATTCTATCTTATGATGGGATATAACCCGAGATCACTACCCCATACCCTAGCATTATCATCGGTTCCAGCAGCTGAAGAACACGTAAGACTTTTGCAGAAAGCTCGGGAAGAAGCCATTGCTTGTCACAACATTGCTATGCAGCGAATAGCAGAACGATCTCACAGAGTAAAGTATACACCTTGGAAGGTTGGCGATAAGGTTTGGCTATCAGCAAAGAACTTGATCGTCCCGATACCAAAGAAGAAGCTCGGACCAAAAAGATACGGACCTTTCCCGATCAAAGCCGTACTCAGCCCGATCACTTTCACACTCCAGCTCCCAGAACAATGGTGAATCCATCCCACATTCCATGCTTTGGAACTATCCTCCTATCACAAAACTGACATACATGGTCCGAACTTCCAGGAACCACCACCTGACATTATCAATGAGGAAGAGGAATATGAAGTCGAGGCTATTCTTGCCCACAAAGGAACGGGTAAACAAAGACGCTATCTCATATCTTGGGTCGGTTACTCATCAGCCAGTAACGAGTGGATCCCAGAAGAGAATCTTGGTAACGCCTCTGAGATAACGAAAGCGTATAAGAAGAAGCACAAACTCGCCTAACTCTTTCCAATGTACTCCGGTGACATCGTTTGGCAACTCCCTGACTATCTTCGCCTTATCAAGTTTATCACCCTCAAGTTTCTTGCTCTTGCCAATAAATTCATTATGAGCTCCTCCTCCGACATCACCTCTGACCTTGCATCCGCCTTTGTCTCGCTTGACTCATACCTTGACACCATCACCAAGACCCTTGACTCCACCGACCTTATTAACCAGGAAGCACGTACCACCCAGAACGCTTCCCCTCTTTCTACTGCCTCCTCCAACTACTTTGCCATCCTAGAAGAAGTAGAAAACCAGACCCTCATCGAGGCAGCATGCCTTGACATCCAGTATTCTAAAGATATCAATGAATGTCTTGCCCAGCATGACGCCACAGCTGTCGGACTGCTCATCAACATCGTCCGAGCTGCCAAGCTCATTGAATGCACCGCCAGAATCCTCCCTAACCCCCGCCACACCAGCATCCTCCTTCATTTACAGAGGTGTATTAGGAACCTCGCTATACGTCTTATGCCTGATGACGCTAAAACTATTATTCGTGAAGTTGTCCATGAAGTATGCGAGCGTATTATCAAAAACCCGGTCTTGCATCCCCACTCCCCTGATACACCTCTTCCTGTACCTCCGCCAGTTGAAAGTGCTGCTTCCGCTTCACCTGAGGATATTACTCCTCGCCTATGTACTATGTCTCTTTCGACGATGGCTGCATTGCAAGTGTTGCAGGAAACAGCTCCTCCACTTAATGAACCAGCGCACCCCCTCCAAAGAACGCATCGTAGACGCTCTTCCGGCAACACCCATAGAACGAGAATTGCACGTGCCTCTGCTCCTTCCCCCCCGACCTTACCAACCGTAATAGTGAACGCTCTGCGTCCCCAACGCCCTCCACCGCGTCCCGCATCACCATCATAACCACCGACCCTGACAACAACTTTGTCTATCGTAACTGTCGCACTCCTGGGCACCATCACAAGCACTGTCCCAAGTATCATTGTTGTGTCTGTCGCGTTTATGCACCAGGACATTTCTCAGTCTTCTGTAAGCAGCTTAAAGGCGAAGCTGTTCTTCCTATCGACTGGAAGGATCCAGAATTCTATAGTGCCCTCGCTTGTTGGGAGGCTGACAAAGATGCCACAGACCTTTGCATTACTGAGGAGCAAGATGCTCTTCTTCACTGTGACTATGACTGTGACCATACTCTCTACGACAATACTGATTGATGAAGTCGGTGACTTCATGATAAAAACGGGGTAATGTTACAGTATGCTTAGCTCCTATTCATTTTCTCGTTCTTCTCTACCATTGTATTACATCACGATTGCTTACCACCACTGTCACTAGATGACTGATGTTTCCTTTTGTTACAGTATGCTTAGACCCTATTCATTTTCTCCTTTTCTTTCTACCATTGTATTACATCACGATCGCTTGTTACCGCTGTCGCTAGATGACCGATAGTTGCTTCTTGTTTCCTTTCTTGATTGGTTACCTTCTTTGCGCATATATACTTAATTAGGCGGCTGACTATTACTTTCATGCTTGCCCTAAACTCCTTCCTATGACTCCTTAAATACGCGCGTTTGTACTATGTAGTTCTTTACTTTAATCTTACTGGGTTTTCACCTGATACTTGATTTCCTTCGCCTAAGCCCTCCAAGCTTGGTCGTCTGAACCGATCTCTAACTTAGAGCACTCCTCTTCGTTAGTCTGAACCTTTGAACCTAACTTCAAGATCCTATCTTGTCATTAGCTATCAGCCTCACAAGTGAACTTCATTGTCATTGCGTCGCCAGACTAGACTCAACCCCGAAGGCTCTTTTCTGAGTCTAGGTTATTTAGAACCTATCCCAGTTCATAACACCTTTCTTGAATCATTTACCGTTTCTTGCGCATACATACCTAATTAGGCGGTTGTCCTCTGACTTCATACTTGCCCTAAACCTCTCCTAGGATTCCTTATAAATACGCGCCTTTGCACTATGTAGTTCTCTACTTTAATCTTACTGGGTTTTATTTAATACTTGACTTCCTTCGTCTAAGCCCTCCAAGCTTAGTCGTCTGAACCGATCTCTAACTTAGAGCACTCCTCTTCGTTAGTCTGAACCCTTGAACCGAACCCCAAGGTTGTATCTTGTCATTCGCTGTTAACTTCGCAAGCAGACTTCATTGTCGTTGCATTGTTCGACTTGACTCAACCATGAAGACTCTTTTCTGAGTCTAGGTTGTTTAGAACCTATCCCAGTTCATAACACCTAGCCAAGTTTGTGCATCACACCGATAGGCCTCGTCATGTGTGGACCTCACCTTCAGACCATTACCACATCACCATGTCTGCTCATTCAAATTTTGACCTCACAGCTTGGTTGAGTAGGCTTGGAGATGATCTGGCTATTAAGGTATGTTATGATTCTCATTTTTATTAACATATCTAGCTCATAATGTAAAATAGAACTTTATTCCTCATCTCAAAGACCACTTATATGCATGCCTTCAAGGGCATGTATATGAAGGCAATAAATATGAGTTTACTGATGCAGAGCAGAACTCAGTTCTGATCACTGACAACAAACTCTTTGAACATAGCATTCTTTGCATCAACTACACCACCCATGACCTTCAACACAAGCAAGACTCAATTAATCCCCGCACTCATGCTGACCTGATGGTCATGTCACATGAGGATGAACATACTCACCCTTACTGGTATGCTCGTCTTATCAAGATTTTTCATGTCAATGTGGAATACCACAAATCCCCAGATGTGATATGGACCCATCCAAAGTGAATGGATGTCCTCTTTGTTTGATGGTTCAAGCATGATGATAATCCTTCTGGATTTGCTGCAAAGAGGCTCCAACACCTCAAACTCTTTGAAGATGAAACCCTGATGCGTTTGGATCCCTTGATCCAGAGTGTGTCATTAGGGGTGTGCATATAATACCAGGATTTGCTTATGGCCATTCCCAATGACTTGTTGAACCAATGATTGCACAACATGAGGAAGACCCAGATTGGAATTTTTATTATGTTAATATGTACACACATTTTTATTTTGCTATCTACCAACTATTAACAATATACATGCTATTTAGGTTCATGGACAGAGATATGTTCATGCAATTTCATGGTGGTACCATCAGTCACAAGGCTATGTGGGAGTGGGACAATATTTTGCAGTGGGAGGGACACATTGTTGAAGACTTGGATAGTGAAGCTGACAAAGACATCAAAATGAAGCATGAAAACAGAAATGATGAGGAACTGGATGAGGGGGATATTGAAGAGGGTGATGAGAGTGATGAGGGTGATGAGAATAAGGATGAGGATGATGATAATGAGGACAGGATAATAGCTGAGTACAGTGAGGTGCTCAATAACAACATACTCATTGAAGAAGGCTATGGCACTCTTTAGGTACTTTTTATTTGACTTGTGTGGTTTTCATTCATTTTTTATATATATTTCTGTGTACAATACATGGATGTATCTAAATGTATCTGACATATGGCATACCGCTACACTATGAAATAAAATATGTCTGACAGATAACACACTTGATGTCAGTGTGCCAGGGTGGCATGTCAAATGTCAGATATAATGGGCAGGTGCCATTGGTGGCATCAGAAAATTCAAACATATCATGTGATATCTGAATTCAGTAATTTTGGTGATGTAGTATCATGTTGTATTTGGATAGCAAAGTTGGCAGATTTTCTTGATCATGACTCCAGCTTGCCACTCTTCAAAGTTTTGTTGTAAAATCACTATGCTGCTGATGTACGACTACTGATCTATATGATTACTGTTCCACATGCAATCCATTTATTGCCCCAACAATGCGCCAATAAGTACACACCACTTGTGGAACAAGGTTGCTGCTGGCAAAGCTCAGCCTTTTTCTAGTTTGTCATCACGGACGCTTTACATAAATAACCTTATAAGCTATATGTTCTCCATCTGCAAAACGATGAAATGAACACTTAACTTACGTGCATTATGGACACTTATGAATGCTTACGACCTCAGTAGCACACGCTGCTGATTGGTGGAAGTATATACATATCTCGGTTCTGACAAAACATCCAAGATATGCCATTTTGATTGAGATTATTGTGTCTAGATAACTATGTAGCGCATCAAGATAATCTAGTAGTAAACAAGCTCCTCTGCGAAGAAGTTGAAACAATGTGTTCCATCTAGCCAACAATGTTGGATTGTTCCTAATGTTATTGTGAATGAAATTGATGAGTTTTGTATACATAGTGTGAAAACTGGTGTAAGTAAAATCAATTTGTCTGAATGTACCAGTTGCAAACTCCTGCAAGCCACAACATGCAGCTGTTCCAGACATGGCCATGACATTGTTGAGGCTTGTATCTGAGTCGATGAACTTGTGGTACCCATCACAAAAGGCAGCATGGTTTGCAATCTGAATAACTGCTTTGTGCTTGAATGGGTAGTGGATCTCTCGACCATTCTCAAGCTGTTAATTATCTCATTAATATTATGCTCTGAATGGTAGCACACACAAAAAGATATGTACTCTTACTGAGCCACCAAAAATGAAGTTAAGACTATCGTTTCCAGTGAGGAAATCAACAGTCAACCTGTTATGATCAGCCTGGACTGCTGGGTTGGTCCAGATTGACAATTGAAGCTCATATAGATTCTCAATAAGGTCTTGCACACATGTCTTGAAGTGGTTGAGTATTGTTGACATTGGCATGATAATGGTCTTGTAGAGCACAGATGCATTTTCATTGATCCATAGTTGAATTAAGTGGTCTAATTGTTATAGTATTAGCATTTACTATGATCTTGCATTAATAGCAACTCACTACTCACCTTCTTTAATGATGGACAAACATGCATCCTTGAGTGCAGTTTTTACTACAGTTAAGCAACCAGAGGAGTCGTGGAATCTGCACATATTCAGTGTTTGAGCAACCATGTGGTCCTTCACATCCCTTAAGATGATTTTCATGTGCACTTTGTCGATGACAGGCACTACAGCAGCACCTGAGCACTCTTCACCTTGCTGGCAACCTGTATGGGTCACAGTGACAGTTGATGCAGATGACTGAAGGGTACTAGTAGTGGACCGAGGGGTACTACTGCCAGTAGTAATCAATGTGATCTCTGAGTCTGCCACAAGCAACTCCCTCGGGGGTCTAATAGGAGGGAGGTTGTACCACCGTGTAGATGGTTTTTGTATCCCTGTCATTTCATGTCTCTAAATATATGGTTAAGCACGACTCAGGGGATATAAATATAAGACATACATAAATGACACTGTCAGTATACTCTTGGCGGGATTTCTCTGCACCATGAAGAGGCATGTATGTATACACCATACGGTACTGAGACACAGTTTCACCTGAAGGTGCAAATGATTGATGGACATGATCAGGTCCTGCAGCACAAGGAGCTGCCCCAGTGAAATGTGATGGTCTCAGTAGAGGCATGCCATCCTGATAACTAGGAGGTATTGAGCTGTAGCTGTCATGTGAGAAAACAGGGAGAGGGTTGATGCAAGGGGGCAATTCAGGTGTGTCCATTGACTCTGGTGTCTCCAATGCACAGCCAAGTTGATCTGCTGATGAATGACCTGCGATGTTCAGTCCTGCTTGTCGAACAATAGGCACATCCTGTTGTGTTGCCATAAGCCAATGTACTAACAGAGGTCAATGTACTTACCTGTGAAACTCTTCATCTAGAGGGCACATTCCAGCTTGAGAGCATTGCAGTCAAGAGCAGAAATGAGAATCGATTGATAATCAGTACTCAGTGTCTGAAATAGTAATCTTCTTAAGGCAACAAACAAAGTTCATGAAGTGCTACATTCAAGGCAATCATAATTGTATTACAAACAAATGCATCAACACACTAAATAGTTGAAAGTCAAAACAAACATGTTTGAAGTACTGTCATACAGTCATCTAATGCTATCATGGAAGCTACATCCTGAAAAAAAATGAGTATATGTTGTGACATGAAATAATGAAGCATACTTTGGTATTGCTTAATAAAATAGACCCATACTCTGCTCTGATTCACTCCTGCCCTATCTCCAACTCATCCTGGGGGCAGCCTTCATCAGACAAATAATCAGAGCAGTGGGGATCTCTGATAGAGTGTGTATCAGCATTGTTGGTGTTTGAAGGTGGTGGGTCCAAGGGAAGAAATGAATAGAGCTCATCAAGTTCAGCATTCAACTTTGTGATCCTTTTCACCTCATCCTTTTGAATAGCAGTAATGAAATCAAAATCCTGGGAAGCACACTTTGAGTCATGATCAACCACCATGTGAGTAAAGAGCACCGCTTCTTCAAATGCTTGAGTAGTTCTATCCTCCTGCAGCTGCTGTTCACCTTTGAGGAAATGCTTCAGTCTTGAGAGCTTTTCCACCTCCCAAGCCAAAGTCATGGAGAGATGCCAGTGGTATTCGAGTTCTGCTTCTTTATAGTAAGCAGCACAGTGGACACCTTTAGCAGACATCTGCTGCAGGCCCTGAGAGAATATTTTGTGAGCCTAGAAAGATGTGTTACTAAGAGTTGCTGCATAAAACATAGTGACATACCACTTCATCATCACACTCTGGATCTGTACTACCGGCCAGTCTTCCCATCACACTTGCTATCTTGCACTCTGCCTGTGGAGTAGGGGGAACTTTGCAAAAATAAGGGTGGTAGCCAGATTGTGAAATCCATCTTGAATGCTGTTGCCCCTCCTGCCTTCTCATAGGTGAACCGACTCAATCAGTGTGTGAAAAGTCATGATTGCCAGTCTCATTTGAGTCTTTGCTGATATTTGGAATGGGATTATGAATGTTATGAGTGCTTTTGGGCAATGAGGGACAAATGCTGCTAGGTGGAGAAGAGCTTTGGGGACTATCATGGTAGATGCAAGTGAAAGCTTCAGCATAATCAGCCTTTGCGAAAAGTGGGCTAGATTTTGGGCTATGCATTGGACTAGTAGCCAGGGCTTCATCATTCTGCAACAGAGTCTGTGGAATATACAGGGCGTCATCATCCTGAAACAAAGTCTGTGAAAGATACATCATGATAATTGATGTTGCTTGCTTTGAGGTAAGTAAGGAATGACGAGCCCATCAATGTTCGGAGTTCAAAAGACTTAACAATTTTTGCAGTGTTACTGCCAGTGCACAGTACTGAGTCCTATGGCATTTCCTCAGCACTATGACCCATATAACCCTGGTTTTCAGCGTGAGGTTCCTGACTCTGACTTTGATGAGTTGGTCGAAAAGTAAGTAGTACTATTAGATATTACATGGCTGACCTTTCTCTAGTTCACCCTTCAACATCACTGTCACCCTGTGCCCTAATTGCAAGATGCAATGCCAGTCGGCTGAGGCAGTCCTTGAGCACCTCAATAATGCAGACACATGCTGGCCAGAAAACCTCATTAATGGATTGATGTTACCAGTCCCACAGGCTCTACAGTGACCACCAGGGCAGACCAACTTGTCAGCAAAGTATCACCCCACCTCTGGCTACCATTATTTACTACCAGATCAACTGCCTCCACAAAATATATTTCAAGAAATGCAAAGTCATCCTCTTCAACAAGCCAGAGAGACAAACATATGGTATCCATTTGACAGGCCAGGTGAATGGTCACTTGTAAAATTTCTTGTCGAGAACCTTTCACAGACACAGATCGACAAATTCCTCAAGTTGAATTGGGTATGTCTAATTGTTGTCATAAATAATTAACTAATGTACTTCAGTTCCAGACAAGAGAGCGGCCGCAATTCAAGTCAAAGGATGAGTTATTCTTTTACATGCAGCAACTTCCTGGCCGTGGGCCAAAATGGCAGTGTACAAAGCTTAAACTCAAGGGCTACAAAAGTGAACAGCCAATTCATCTTATCTGGAGGGATGGGTTGGAGGTTACGAAGCAGCTTTTTGCAAATCCCATCTATGTGAATCATATGTGTTATGACCCTCATTATATCTATCAAGAACAAGAGCGCCAATTTGGAGAATTTTGGACATCAGACGATGCATGGGAGATTCAAGTAAGTAGTTACACTTTGAGTAGTTATGCTGTCTGACACTTGACAAATAGAATGAACTGCCTGAAGGGGCAACTATAGTTCCAATCATCACTGCTTCTGACAAGACCCCAGTTACAAGACACACAGGTGGCCTCATGATGCACCCATTATTTCTCACCATCGGAAATATCCAAGCTGATGTCCGTATGAAGGCAACATTACATGCATGGCAATGTACTGTGTTCATGCCAATACCAACTTTCATCATCAACTCTGAATTTCAAACCCTACTCTGGGCATGTTTGTGGCACAAATGCATGGATCATGTCTGTTCTAATTTGAAGGTTGCAGCTCGTGTTGGCGAGTACATGGTCAATCCCTCAGCCAGACTGTGTTACTGTTTCACCCCTCTTATCAGCCATATCACTGATCTACCTGAACAATTGATGATTGCCTGCATCACAAAAAACTCATCTCCTGTCACCACAGCAACTCACAAAGAGTTTGGCGATGAAACACTGCACCCTCCACAGAATGGAATGGAAACCTACACACTTATCCAACAGCTTTGCAACCGTGTTGACCCTTGGGATCTCATTGTATTCATTAGAGAGGCAAAAAAGCTTCATCTCAGCAGGGTGCACTTGCCATACTGGAGAAATTGGAGGTGCTTTAATCCTGCTAGATTCCTGACACCAGAGATTCTACATGTGCTACATAAGTTTTTTTTCAATCATGTTCTCAAATGGATTAAACAGATCTTGGGTCATGAACTTGATGTATGGTTCAAGAGTCACCACAAGCGCACTGGTGTGCACCATTTTTCTGGGGGTGTCTCTCATATCAACCAGATGACAGGACGAGAGCACTGAGATATCCAGCACATAATTGTGCTGATGCTGTGGGGTTTGGCAAGCCATAGCTTCATCTGTGCTGTGCGGTGTGAAGAATAAATTTTGCTAGACTCAATAGACTAGTTCCACTTATCCTTAATTGCAAGGGAAGCTGAAACTTAAGGACTTAGCGATCTATAACGACCTTATGTCAACCCGACAGTGATAGCGCACTGAGTAAGTCTGTAACTAAGTAGCGCGTTGGCGGGCGATTTTGAGAACTGCGGCAGGCAAGGATATGGTAGATGACCCGCTGGTATAAGACGCGGTGGTATGGGCGGAGTGAGTATTGGCAGGCAGCGCGTTGGTGCTAAACGCAACTACAGGGAGGAGCGGATATTGGCAAGCAATGTCTGGCGCTAGATGCAACTTCAGGGAGGAGCGGGTATTGGCAAGCAATGAGCTGGCGCTAGACGCAACTATAGGGAGGGGCAGATATTGGCAAGCAATGAGCTGGCGCTAGGCGCAACTTTCAGGGAGGAGCGGGTATTGGCAAGCAATGAGCTGGTGCTGGATGCAATACAGGGAGGAGCGGGTATTGGCAAGCAATGAGCTGGTGCTAGACGCAACTTCAGGGAGGAGCGGGTATTGGCAAGCAATGAGCTGGCGCTGGACGCGACGGGTTATGAGCGCGACCTTGCGAGAGTGAGGGCCTGAGTAGTAGTGCGCGACTGCGGGAACTTAATATCGCGCGCGGACACAGAAGAACAATAGGATTTGAAGATTGCGCGACTATGGAAACTACTAGGTGACTCCGCTATACAACAGTTGTCCGCGGGAAGGGGGAGTAAGTAAGAACTATCTACTGCTGGTCCTTATATCGTAGTGCGTGAATATATGGAAGGCGTAGGCGAAACCTGTAGCGATGTAAGCGCAGCGCGTTGTATCTGTAGGTAAAGCGGAGGATTGACGTTGCGCGACACGGGGATACATGTAATACGGCCTGTGCCAGTAGCTTTAGCGATGATAATCAATGGGAATTTACGCACCAGTGGAGGTAAGCGGGCATAAACAGGACATGGGGGAGCGCGATACCGACATCGGACCGGATTCTACGTAGGTGTGCGACAAGCGAGGCCAGTTATGGGAATTTATTCAATATCCGCCCAGCGCTAATGTGTTTGTCACAGCGGGCAATGATCAACTTCATCTACCTTGCTCAGAATCCCCTCCACACTGAATCCAGCATCGCCTCTATGACTCAAGCACTTCAGGACTTCCATGATAATAAACAGGCTATCCTCAACACAGAGGCATGACAGGGAAAGAGTGGTGCTAAGGACAACTTCTTCATTCCAAAACTTGAACTAATGCAAAGTTTCACTCATGCAATCACCCATGTCGGTTCACTTATGCAGTGGACAGCAGATGTATCAGAACATCTTTTGATAACTCATTGCAAACATCCATTTGAACGTACAAGCTGTCAGAGAGATTTTGTCTTGCAGATCACTTGCATCCTCAATCAGGAGGAGACCATCCAGCTATTCAATCTTTATATGCTCTTATCCTCATCTTCATCTGCACCTGGTCAGGACCCTCTCATCAATGCCATTATCATGGAGGATGAAGAAATCGCTAGTACAGAAACCAATCCCAGTTTTGCTTGGATCTCCAATGCAAACCCAGCCGCCCAGCTACGTCTAGAAGCGCCATGCCCTGTTTGCAATCATTTCTTGAAAGGCATCCTGTCTGACAACGCACAGATTTCTTTCAATGTGACAGTGAAAGCAGATTGCAGTCGCCTCGATATATCTCAGCTGGAGTCATTATATGATATCTCCGATTTCTATCATGCTTTACACCTCTATGCGACCCACCATGGTTGCATACTCCCTGGCCAGTTATTATTCAATACATGGTTGAAGTTTTGCATCCAGTTACATTCTACATTTCATGCTTGCAGAGTCATGCCAAGCCAACAAGTTCATGCCGAGCCATCTTCGAGCAATTTCCCAAGAGGGAACTGCAACATCGTCTTATTTAACCAGAGGGTCGATCAAGGTGACAATTAAGGCTCTGTGAAAAACTCCCCACGGAGTTTTTGACACTAGTTTTTGACATATTTTTGACACCCCCCAAAAATGCGTTTTTACTGGTCATTTTGACATTTTTTCGCCATTATAGTGCAAAGGCCCACTGTACAGGCCCTCGCGAAGGCATTGGAATTGTAGTATCCTGTTGTTGAGGTGCCCTGCTTGCCCCTTCCACCGGCTTCTCTGACAGCAAATCCAACAATTGAGGAACATCAAGACGAGCGTCCTCGTTACCAGCAAGTACTCTCGTATCACATATACGAGTATTTCCTCACTGCTTGGTTTGCACACTTATAGTGATATATTGTGGTCTGCCATAGATCACCAACCCATTTTTGAAGCAGCGCAGAATTCGGAAGCTGATTGAGGGCAGCTGCAAGGACATTGACAACTGCAACAAGACCTGGCCCACGTTCTTGAAATTCAAATGGGCATGGTGCAGACTCGTCCTTCCGACCTCTGGGTGCAAATGTGACCTCAAGTGCATTATTTAGCGCTGCTTCGGTACTGCCGTAGAGTTCGATCTTTTCCGGATCTGGAGCATAATGCTCGAAATTATATTTGGAGTTTCTGAGATGCTATCCGGAAGTTGTGTGAGTGCTGTTCGAAGGTGACTTAATCGTGCATCGTTGTGCTCGACATTGTTGAAGAAGTCCATCATTGAGCCAAGTGAGATACCTGATGCTTCAATATATTCTCAATTTGATAGTTTGTCAGTCATATCTTGACTAGTCGTTCGGGATTCTCGGATGTTCAGCTTATATCTCAGAGAGCTGACAGACTATGTTCCTGGGATCAATTGCTGGTATATTTGAGTTCTTGACAAGTTTTTGACACCCCAAATTCGACCCCGAGTTTTTGACATGTTAAAAACATGTCAAAAACTCTGGTGTTAAAAACTCGGGAGTTTTTAACGGAGCCTTAGTAACGATGGTGCGTCACTGCGTCTGGTGTATATTTACAAAGTTTACCGGTGCTGACACTTCCTGATACCTGATATCGCTTTACAGGATCTTATGTTGCTCAAGTACGAACCGTATTCCAGCCAACCCTCCCCAAAGGCTCCCGTGCGCAGATCCCTGAGCACTTGTCTCGGGTGCTGGTATATATCCAACATTTTGACTTTGTCGTGCCTGGCCCCGAGCCATCTATGGGCATGTGGGTGGTCAGACGATCATATACTCGACACCCTTCACAGTCGCAGAGGGTAATCAGACGTGGATCCATAATTTCTCTCACCGACATTACGCATGCGGTGGAGATCATACCTGTTTATCGGGGACTGTTGGGTAATGATGTGAATTCTGGGAACTCACTGGAGGTGTTTGACGAGTATTTCTTGAATAATTTCGCAGACAAAGAACTGTACCACTCACTATCGGTGATCTCAGAAAACTAGTCAGCTTGAATTACATGTAGCGCAGTTATCAATGTCAATCTGATCATATCATGAGCCTATCTATCTCTTAATCCTTGCCTGATAATCGCAAGATCTTTGCGCACCAGACCCCCGAGAGTCATAAATACAAAAGAGTATGGTATACATGGTGTACGAGAGTGTCCCTAAACTATCCCAAAAGCATCGCTCTGAAGTGTCTCTCAAGACAAGTCCAAACATAGATGTCGTCTGTTTGTACCTCAGTAGTTCTTCCCAGACGCTGAGGTATGTATCTCGTTTATCACGTACGCCGGCTCTCTCTTACATTAATTCGTCTCTAGACTTCGTCCTTAGTTTCTAACTCTGATAGCGGCCCGTATGCTTTGTCAAGCGAACGGGTCATAGACGGTGCAAAGTGGACGATTTAGACAAAAAACGCGACTTCTAGCTGACACGCATTTGACTTATGAACAATCCACGAGACTCTCTTTCCGCCTAGACCAAAAACTTGAGGTACACAGGTACTTCATTCACTCATATCACGTACTACTCGAACTCAATATTGCCTCTACCCTGTTTCCAATCAATTGCGCCCTACAGATTGCTCGATGAGCAACAGCGTAGGCAATACGAAAGCGGAAACATGACTCACCAACTTGTCGCTACCAACAAATCGGCCTGTTTAGTATTTGCCGGGATGATCAACGCAGATTACGCCACGTTTCTGATTTACAAAGAACAAAAGGCGCGTCATCAATTGAAAATTGGATGCACAGCAAACTATCCCTACCACAGTTTGAGAGCAGACCAAACCTTGATTGGTGCAGCACTCGGGGGTGGACGCACAAGCGGCCCCCATGGTTTACATGCACTGACAGACATGGACGCTGTCAACGCAATAATCACGGCGAGGTAGGAGAAATGCATTGTTTGTGTGTTTGTGTGTCTGATGAAGAGCTTGAATGATCTATTCGAGGTGAAGGAAGATGAGTCGCCTTTATACTGTTGCGAAAGATAATGCTTAGGAATGTTGTGATAGCATAGGGGTTACGCATGGCGGATAATGTTGTACGACGAGAGTTTAGGCAGAACCTAACTGCTCCGATCATTCGTAAGAAGCTGAGCTAGTTGCAAATAATGTAAATGACTGCACACGGTAACGTAAGTCTATAAGCTACTCACATGTCGATGAATATATTTCACTTCACTTATTTACTTGAGCTGGAAGAACAGAAGTGCGCACAACTGACACCTGGGGCTTGTAATAGAGGGGCTTGTATGATGCTGCCTCCCCCTTTACTATTCAGCACTTCAAACTTCCCTTAGCCACGGGACAATTTTCAGGCATACCAGGAAGTTGGTTTGTTGGTCAATCCGCATGACGAGAATTCAGGTAAAACCTATCACCTCCAGTCATTGTGTAAAAACAGACACGCATTTGTCATTTGTTACCCTGGTTTACTTGAGAAGCTGAGGGGGACAGAAGTGCAGGGTGTTTGTACCCCTGACTCGAAGATCACTATATTAATTTTTCAGCACTTCAAGCCTGAGCGCTTGTTCCTGAATTCCCTTGGCCAGAGGGACGGTTTTCAGGCATGTTGATTGTCACCTGGTTAGCGACGTATTCTTTTGACCCTACACGGCTGCAAGCACGAAAGAAATGTGAACAGGAGGGGACCAACAACATAGCATTACGTGGTGAACACAATACTAATGGCGACTGAGCTGGCAGACATGCGCTTCTACATCGTGTAGCAGTTGGGCCTTACTCAGTGGCGGAGAGCTTACTGCCGACTTTCTATCATATTGTTGATGTATTTTAACGGTGCGTGCGTGCCTCTGCATCAGTCAGACCTTTGGTCTTTGATAATTCAATTGCACAACACAATGTTATTACATCGTCGCACAACGACCAGCCCCAAGCATGTCTACTTCACTTAAAATGAAATGGCCTGCTTTTGTAGGCACACCAGTAATCAATCAATCGAGGAAACCGATAAACAAAGAGATATTCTCAACAAAACAAGTTGAACAAGTGCACATAGCTGGAACAGATTACGCAATGAAAGGTTAGTATATTGCAAAAGGGATTTCAAACGAGACGTGTATAAGTTATCAACTCGACCGAGCCTAAGGCCGTGTAACATGAGTGGGATGCTGAAGTCGTTTGACGCGGTCGTGACGTGGCACTGAGCAATATTGACGCACGAGTGAGCTTCGCCGCGGGCTTGATGCGGCAAAACTGAGTTTGATGCGATATTATTAAGCTTGATGCGGTCTTAACGCACCAAGGACGAAGTTTGACGCGACATGACTGAGCTTGACGCGGTAAATGAAGTTTGATGTAGCGCTGGCGTGGCATGTGTAGACCTGACATGACACTACGAAGGGATGAATGGGGTTTGGGCGGACGCAACACGACACACATGAGGGCCAAGTTAATGCAGATGTACAAATGACCAACATCTGTAGAGAATCAATATTCCTGTTCAACAGATTCGGGCGACGAGTTATAAGTTAGATGTGTTTGCGACGTACTATGTACTGTAAACTTCTTATCAAAAGGTGATTCACCCTCGTTATATAACAAGTACTCCATCTGGGATAAGATTTAAGTGTTTCGAGTCACAATTGCATTGGAGCGGTGTACCCGCGACTGCGTGCTTGCGTGTCGCGAGCAAGGCAAGAATTTGAAGTGGTGATGAGCAGTGCTGAGTAAGCGAGTGAGCCACGCTGCAATTCCGCTCCTGTAAGTTTCTGTGGGATGAAAATCACTGGAGCACACATCTGCTTCGAAAAGGTTTGCCATTCAGTCACATTAATTCCCCCACTCTGGCATGATATATCGATATAATTTAGCAAGGTTTGTTTCGTGGTGGTGCCGTTGTCAACTTTACCTTTGTCATTATTTAATATTTAGTCCTCACCCAAACGACCCAAGTTACAATATGCGAACATGAACACGATACGAGCTTCATGATGACATGATACTTGATATTTATACACTTTTCACTTTCACTTTCACGAGGCTCCAGGCCCTACGGAATCCACGTCAAGCGGTAAAGGATTCTGGCACGGCCGCGATCAGCACCCCAGCCTACGCACTTATAATCAGCACACCCACCATACACTAAGCTACTCCTCATCCATAATCAACTTCAGCGCTTCCTCGCTCCTAGGTCGTATATCGCACACGAATGGGCTTGGGGTTCTGTAGGATGGAGAGAGATGAATAAAAACAGAGTATGGCGAAGAATTATTGTGCAGAACACGTATACGAAAGCGAAAAAAGCGTGGCCGCGGATCGCGCTGGGCCAACAACCCAAAACACAGCTAGGCCCCAAGTAAAAGCGCACCTAAAAACAGCATTCTCAAACCTAACAACAGGTTCGATTTCCACACCCCTCTCATCTCTCGCTTTGCGTATATCAAGGGTCGCGAGCATGCTGGTGATCAAGAGCCATACTGAAGATTCGACAAGGTGGGTTCCTGGGCAACGGCTGTAGGTATGTTAGTTCTGGGGTAGACGGTGCGATAAGAATGAAAGGGTGGTGTTAGTATATGAATGACAAATGTTCATTTTAACCAGAACTGAATGAGAAGATGCCGAGATGCCGATATGATACCATACCAAGAAACCCCAACCTTCAAAAGCAAAAATTCACTCACCGTCTCCCAAATCCAAACACAAACGCTCTGGGATCTCTTTCCTTCCCCGCCTCTTCTTCTTCCTCTCCATCCACATCTGCATTCCTTCTCTCCTCCGCATCTACCCTTGCATTACGCGTCAACCATCTTCCAGGCTCAAACACCTCCGGATCTTGATATAACCCAGGATCACGCATAATAGCCCATATATTCCCAAATACGAGTGATCCTTGAGGTATGTGCATTCCTTCGTATGTGTCGGTTTGTGTTAGTCTGTGTGGAAGGCCTGAGGGTGGTGTTGTGGATAGGCGATGTGATGGATGGTGGGGTGGATGGAAAGGTGAACGAAGAAAGAGACTACTCAGCGCCAACCTGACCCAATGCAGAACGACTCACTAAGCGGAACAGGCACACCCCATCTGAGCGTCTCAGTGAACACCGCATCGCAGTACGGAAGCTTTAGGCGATCTTCGAATGTGGGAAGGCGCTTTGCGTGACCCGATCCAAGGACATCATCGAGTTCTGCTTGCGCGCGTTTGAGTACATGAGGATGCTGAACCATCGCAAGGATGAAATGGGAGAGAGTTGTGATAGTTGTGTCGATGCTGGCTTTTTGGTGCGAGTCATTCCCGGTGAGTGAGTTTTCCGGGTGGGGTGGTAAGGTTTGCGTTGGTTATAGTCAATGGATGTGAATGTACGACGTAAAGTGGGGGTGGACGTACCTGAGTACATGGAATTAGCTGTCCATCGGATATCATGGTCGTCTGTAGCAGTGTCATTGATTGCTTTTGTATTGTCAGATGAGGAAGAGTCGCAGTCGCTTGAGGATGTGAAGGATGCCTCCTCTTCGGTGGTGGAGGAGTCGAAGGATGCGTCAAAGGAGGAGGGTTTTGGAAGTTCAAGGAGAGTGGATACGAATGAGGGACGAGCGGTTCCTTTTTTCTGTTGGAGAGTTGGTTTTTGTGAGGGGGAAGAAAGAAGAACGCACGATTTCGCTTTTCACGAATTCGTATGGGAGGTCTACGAATTCTTCCATTTTTGCTTTCCAGATTTGGGCGTTGCGCTTAAAGGATCCGCCAGGGAACCACATAGGGAGGTGTTTGACTGGGACGGAAAAGGTGAGTTTGGACAATAGAAGAGGAAAGAGACTGACGAGCTGGAAAGACGTCGACAGGCCATATCCCGCCTCCGCTTGCGATACGGTTCGCGAGGATGTCTACGCATTCTTCTGCAAGATTTAGGAAGGAATCGTCATTTGATTTTACTTGGTGGCCATATACGACAAGGAGGGTGAGTCCGCCTGCGTATCTGATGTATATATGAGACCACGCCGTTGACCGGAAAGGAGACGAACCTTCTGATATGGTCTTGAAACTGAAGGGGACTACTTACCAACCTAGATAAAAACGGTCTGCTCTCCATCTGCATCAAGCCATGGTACCTAGGAATCACAGCAGGACCAAACGCTTTCTGCATAAGCTTCCTCTGTCTCCTCGCACGGTCGCCATAGGGAGTGAACGCTGCCATATTCTCGCAGCCACAAAGCTCGCTAGCCATGACGAGGTGCGGTTTATCACTGTAAATAGACCCGCGTTTGTCTAAGAGGTCAAACACGGCTTTGGGGGTGTTGAGGAATATGAGGGATTGGTTGAATATGCGGATGTGTGTTATAGGTCCGTATTTGCGTGCCCATTTGAATGCAGTGAGCCAAAGTTCTTTTGAAGTGATATCGAGGATGTTTCCCATGATGGGGAGAGGGTTTGGACCTGGGGGAAGGGGGGACGAGTGAGACGGAAATAGGCGAGGAGTGCGAGACCTGCAAGGAGTAAAGCACCTGACAACGCCATTGAACGACTTCCATTCGATCCAAGGCGACTTATATGATGGATTATCACGTGCGGACGCTTCGAACTTGGTTTCGAGGTGCGTCCATTTGGAAGCGTGTTTGACTTACTGAGCGAAGAGCACCACGCGCAGGCAACATCGGCCTTGTTATTGAAGCGATTTCGACTATAGCGTGAGGATGGTAGGATCAATGTACTAGACTCAACTTGCCTAATGCCAGACTCCTCCTTCAATAGCTCTGAAACTAGAAATGACACTGGTACGACGATGCTGTGATGAGATGCGGTATTAGCTTGAAGTGCGACGTCTCCCTAATTCCGTTTCTCATCATATGCATTCTCGTGTCCTCTTCAACCCATGGTGGTGCATTAGATGCTATAAACGCGACTTCACGTGGGTCGATGCTGATTGGACACCTCCTGATTCTCCTTGATGTTTATCTCCGTTTGGTCGGTTGATTTCTCTTCATTATATAATTCCTCATCCGAATTGACTGACGAAGTATCTAGGCTTTACCTCTCGATTCATCCACCTTCTCATCCAAGTTACCTCTATCAGACAGACCGTTGGTGCAAAAGCTGTCCATTTCGTACCGAGTGCCGCTTGGACAACATTTATACTTCAGTCACTCGGATCACACGCAAAACAGCTATGTCTGTGAGTTTCAATGGCGTATATCATTATATATATATAATCGTCGATTCGTACTTTTCATTACCTGCAGCTTGATATCTGTCCTCGGAGGCTTCATCTATTTGAACAACGTAAGTTTGTTGTGCATCGCTTGATAGTCTTAGCGAACTCAAATTATTACAGCTACTTTCCGCTTTTTACAGGCATCCGTTCCTTACTCAGGATTCCGCTATCGTACATGATCATTCCAAGTTCGTGTGGCCTCCGAATCATTTACCGGTGTAGAAAATGAAGCGAGCGTCGTATGTTTATTCCCTACTTGACCTTACTAGCGATAGTTTCCTATTCAGCGTTTCGAGGGGACATCCTCACATATGGTGAATTTGTCGTCCGTTTGTCGGTCGTTTTTGAAAACTCAGTGAACCATACAAACCCCCTTGCATCCACACACCGTTGGGACTCCCAAGCGTTGTACACGATCTGTCCATATTCGTGCGACCATCATTGGGTAGAGAATCGATATCATCGAAGTGAACCACCGTATGTCTCTTCTCTGTCGTCTGTCCAGTGATAATTCTTTGTGTTTAGCGTTTCGGGCGGCCATCTATCCAGTCAGATTTTTATCGTCCTATTCATTGACAGAGCGCATGAGATCAAGACTTGCTGGGTGGCTGACGACGATAATAGCGATAGAAAACGGATAACATACGATCAGCTTCAAGTTCTATTGACTTGGTGACGAAATATAAGTTTGGTACCATAAATGGCATTTATCTCCTCATATGCATGTGTTAGACTGGTGACCAGCCCGTCTATGCATGTGTCACCTTTCACATCCCAGATTGAGTTAGATACACTTGTCAATCACATTCGTCTTTGGTGGAGAATATACCTTCTTTATATCTTCCCTGCGCGTGAGTGTTTGAGTTCCTTTTCGAGCCGCCGTGGGTATACGGTCATACTAACGAGGTGAGTAAGTTAGTATGATATTTTCCATCCTTCGATGGCACACACGTATGCAGCGTGTGGAGACGCTGTTGTAGCCACATTTCGATGGAGCTGTTCACGGCCCACTCCGCTTCTCGTGTGGTACATTAGTGGAACGACGGCCTGTTAATCATCAATTTCGAACTTGACTGAGTCGTACTCGCACTTCCAATTTACACAGCTATCGATGAAGACTCAAGCGAGCTACCATACTCTGTCACAGCGATTGTAATAAAGTATGAGGAAAAAAACTGCCAGTGGTTCCAAACTGCTGCCAGTGTATCCAGAAGGAACCGATGATAAACTCAGTATCATAAGTACAATTATTATCATACGTATAGGAATATACCAGAGCTCATGATGAACACATGAATCGGAATACGAGAGACATCCGGCGTTTACGTCTTGCAAGTACACCCATGATCGGTCTGATGATATCCATCAATTGCAACGGCAATCGTTGACTTTCTAGCATCTGTCAGTCGACCAACGAACTCCAGACTCCTTTCATAATTTTTTCACACATCCAGATATGCACTGCTGTAATTATAACTGGGATTATTGATATTATCAGATAGATGGTATTTCAGTTTAAATTCATCGGTTCACTGGATGACAAGCCTGAGTTCCGTTTTACACAAAAACCAACATGTGCTCAAATACTTTATAGAATTGGATAGGAAAGTGGAAATATAACCCACCAGTGTGATGCTACGTGCAAATTTACTCGTTTTCTTATTGGAAGCCTTCCTTGCATATGAAGGTAAAACCCTAGCCCAAAGGGTGAATCATCAGGTGAAAGCAAACTAGTCCTACTTACCTGGAGAACACAGAATGCCCAGTTGTCACAGCAGTCACTGTCCCTTTTGCAAGTTTTACCCACTTTTGCACACGCACTGACAGACATTATAGACGTCAACGCCACAATAACGGTGAGGAAAGAGAAACGCATTGTTGGTGCGGGGTGGTATGTGCTATGAACTGTTGAGGTGCTAAATGGGGCTGAGGAAGAATGAGGCTGAGGAAGGTGATTTGCTCTTATACTCATGAAAAATGACTTAGTCAGAAGTATTTTGAAACAGTTCTGCTGGTAGACCTTGGAAGAACCATACTCTGCCAGCATGGCAGGTGGCAGATGACACCAACGAGGATGATGTTCCGGGTCGCTTGTCATTTTGATTATTTGTCTGGTTATCCCGAACGCCGGACTCGTCTCGCGCTCTTCATTACCCTGAAGAACCAATAGCTGGCTCATTTTTGGAATAATGCCTCGTTCAAAATGAGTGAACTTTCTTATCGTGTGGCGTCTTGCACTTATGACCAGATTGCCTTTGATTCTGGGTCCCTATGGCAATATTGCGTTGCTAGAGGCTTTCTGCCCTTGACAGTTTCGTGAGTTCGTCACCCGTTTCTTGATCATGTAGAAAAATTAATGGATCATATAAACCCCTCGCTTGAAACCGCCCATCCGTGCTACAGTCAGTTTATTGAGTATTTCTTCTTCATGCTTCAATGTAATAGAAAATACTATGTTAGGACTTACAGCTAGAGCGGGAATGGTGAAATCGGAAGAATTCTGGAAGTTCTTGCCATTAAAGCCCCTAGCTCTAGTTATTTGAGTGCCCTATGTTTTGTTTTCTGAACCTTCCCTGATATCTTCCGTTAATGAAGCATCAATTGTTGATAAGAAATACAATCTCAAGACTCAGATACTACATGTGCATTAGGCCCAAACCTGCACCCAGTTTTATTTCATTTCCTCCACTTCACATCCTATGGCTGAGGTTGACGTGGACAGCCTTCACTGCAGTGTAACTGAGAGCATATGAGTTTGTGCTACTACACCATGGATACAACACTCACTTAGTTAGGGCATAGTCGCCACACCCATGACCAATGCTGAAAAATAACTTAGCCAGAATGCTGTTTGGCAGAATGATTTAGGTAGAACTAGTGTTGTAGGCAGAACTATTTTGAAGCAGTTATACTTGCAGAACTCGGCAGAACCACATTCTGCCAGCGTAGCAGGAGGCAGATGACACAGACTCGCATGGGGATGGTGTTGGGGGTTGCTTGTCATTTTGATCTTTTGTCTGAACGCCAGACTCGTCTTGCACTTTTTGCTACCCTCAAGAACCAATTTCGCATCCTGCGGCCGAGGTTGACGTGGACGACCTTCACTGCGGTGTAACTGAGAGCATGTGAGTTTTTGCCAATATACCTGGGACACAACACTCACTTAGTTAGGGCATAGTCGCCACACTCACGACCGATACCGCTCTGCTCAAAACCGCCGAATGGTACATTGAAGTTGAATGAGCTAACACAGTTAATCCATGCAGTTCCAGCCTGAAGTCTATGCGTGGTATTGATAGCATGGTTCAGGTTCTGGGTGAAAACAGCAGCAGCAAGACCGTAGAACGTGTCGTTTGCCTGCTTGATCACATCTTCCTCATCTTTGAATTTGATGATAACACAGACAGGACCGAAAATCTCCTCTTGAATGTCCTTCATCGATGGGTCAGTATTGGTGGAGATGGTGGGCTTGACGAAGCAACCCTCGGTTCCATGACGCTCATCACCATGGCCGTGGTGCAGAACATTGCACAAGTTGTTCGGAAGGAAAGACCAAGACAAGTGGGGTTTCTAAACGCGTGTGCTGGGGAGAAGAATGTATCCATAGTGGTGACAGGAACTTCAAAAGGAAATAGAAGTATGCGAATGATGCAATTCATGTAATGGTACTCGTGCGAGGAATCTAGAATGTTGTCATTTGTGGAGTTTTAAGCTGTAGTACATGGATACATAACTGTTAGAGACGAGATCGACTGAAAGCAAGGGTGGTAAAGGCGCGCCACACCAAGACCCACCTAAGCGTCTGCTTTCATACCCAGAAGCCAGTGATTGACGTCTTCCTCGTACCCCGAAAGCGGTGGATCAAATGACACCCAGGTCGTCTTCAATCGTACAGACTTGAGCTTATACACAAGCGTCATACCCAAGTATGATTTATCGATGTTGGTCAGCATATGGCATCCATTCCTCTGGGCCCATCTTGTTGTCACAAAACATCAACATCGAACATCTATTGGTTAGGCAGTATGAAAACTTGTCCCAACTCAACTGTACAGATTCATTCTGAACTAGGTATTGCACCATCAACTATGATACCAAAGCGAAAGCGGAAAGATGACTGAATGTCACTGTCTGACTGTCACGACTCACGACATAGCACTTGGGCTGTCGGCTCAAATTTCATAGATGCAGACGTTCTAAGGCACGCAGGTGAGTCACGTGGTCAAATCCTGATTCCATAGTGATTTGCTTATACTCACATCTGAACAAAACATGTTAGCGCAGCACTCTGTCTTTGTTGTGCAAAATTGTTTGGAACATGTGTCGGCATATACAGATGCTGACAGAGCAACAACAACAACGAGGAAGGAGAAATGCATTTTCTGTGCAAGGTGATATGGAATCTTGATTGACTCTGAGGATGGGGGACGCTGGCCGTTTTTATATCCTGCATACATTTAGTATGGGCATGATTCTCATCGATCTGGCAGAATTGTTATTGATGCCAGATGGCAGACAGTTTGGTAGAACCTGCAGGAGCGATCTGATTTGAACTGTCTCTGAAACTGTCGATGTCTCTTTGCAGAGCTCAGCTCGGAAAGTCAAATTTCTCTACTTATATGCTATTGGCGTGCTGCTAGTAAAGAGCATTTATTATAAATAGAGTGGTGACCATCTCCATCCCACCGCTCGTCGCCTACCCTATTAACCATTTCTTTCGCATCACTGTACAACCACTCTCAGGCTCAAACTGCAGAGGAGTAGAGGAGGATGTAATTCCGTTTCACATCGTATGCATCTCTTCAAGCTCTCAAATCTCGTTTTTCAAAATTTCACGCTGCGCAAGACCTCGTTGTTAACCGTGGTGTATTGGGTGCTAAAGCGACTTCACGTGCTATCTAGACACATCCTTATCCTCTTTGATGTCTGTCTGCGTTTAGTCTGTTGATTTCTCTTCGCTATATAAACCCCCATGCCAATTGACTGACAATGTATCTAGGACCTCTCAATCTACCCACCTCATTCAAGTTACCTCGCATTAGACAGACCATTGGTGCAAGTGCCGCTGTAAGATACTTGTTCATCAGTGAACCGGTGAACAAATGATAAGGTTATTTAAAGCGATATATTGTAAACCATCACAAAAATCTGCGTAAATCTGCTGCCTGCTTTCACATGGGAATGTTTGTCATTATCGAGGAAAGACCAATTTGTGAGCACACTAGCCCATTGGTATTATTTACTCCATGTCCTTTTTAACTTGAATGGATCCAGCACAAAATAAAGCGGCATAAGTTCAAGAAGAAAATTATGAACCAAGACTCAGAGGGAAAAGGAAGGAGGTTGGAATGCGTCAAGGCAAAAGACTCTCTGACGACGCTCAATAGTGGTGCGGATTTGTGTCGTTTGGTCTTCAAGAAGTATCTCACTGCTAGAGGAGGATGACTTGTATCCACATTTGATTTGCTCGAGGACGAAACATAGGTACAGGCTCATGAAGTCAACTACGGACCCAGACTTGGAGGAGAAGTGATGGTGGTTGGAAGGCGTCAAGGTGAAGGACAGTTTGATGATGCTCGACAGTGGTATGGATTTGTGTATTTGGTCCTCAAGAAAGCGTTTCACTGCTAGCGGAAGACGACTATCACTTGGATTTGACCCACTCTGGGGTAAAAATAGGAGCTTATGATAAAACACTACAATCACAACAGTCTTGCAATGATCTCATGTGTATTTGCTGACCATAGATCAGGACATTATAGTATGTGGAGCGCAGCCAATGTCACCAGTGTTAGCACAGCAGGTATTACTTCTCATTGTACAGATAGATCAATCCATTGCAGAGGGGATTGGAATGTGTCAAGGTGAAAGACACTTCAGTGACGCTCAGTAGTGAAGCGGATTCGTACTGTTTGGTCTTCAAGAAGTACATTACTACTAGTGATCCATGACTATCACTTACATCCAACTTGTTCGAGGACGAAAAGTGTGAGTCCATGATGAAACAAAACAATAACAGGAAAGTCCTGCGACACATTTCATGTTTGTTTTCTGACCTTCGCTCAGATCAGTATAGCACGTGAAGCGCAGTCAATACTACCAATGTTACCACAGTAAGTAGTACTTCTCAATGTACATATATATCAGTCCATCACCGATGGTCGCGAGTTATCAAGCGGGAACCTTCTGGAACACAATGATACATCGGATTATTACTTTGGGCGGTATCAAAACTGTAGAATGGTTGATCGATATCAGAGGTTTGGCGGTGGGGGTGATGTTTGGATATGATCAGAGTTATGACACAGCATTGCTAGCATACGCAGTGGCAGTGTTACATTGTAATATCATGCCATCTTTAGCATGTTTACAACACCACTTTCTGTCGGCCTTTTGGTCCGAAACTTCTGGAGATTTTGTCGACTACCAAGCTACCTAATGGGTAACTGAAGGCAACTTAAGCTTCGTCATCAAGCATCCTCCAAATGTATTTCGAAAATAACTTAGAGCACGGTTTTCTGCACTGCTCTTTTGTTTCCGCATTAAATGCAAGGTCATTCTCCTTCACTAGACGGGTAATTTGCATTCTATATCAACGGTCCGAGAAGTTGGAGAGTTCTTTAGTCTGTGGGAGTGATTTGCGGAACGTAGGATTGGTCAGTATCATGATAAATGATCGTATATCATAGACAAATCAATATGTCGCTCCATCGGCTACATGAACATCCTACCTTTTTGCAAAATGATTAAACAGAAGTCTTCCGTTTGATAATCCAGTTATCCACAACATGAATGTAAGTCCTAAAATCGCTAATCTCAAACACTGTTGTGGATTCTGTCTCTCATGCATAGAAAATCATCAATGCAATCTTAGGTGAAGTAGTGAGTAGTACCTGTCATTTCTTTCATATAATCAGTTTGTTCGCAATAAAAAATGGAATTTCTAAAATCACCAATCTGGAACACAGTTTTTTTTTTTTTTTTTTTCTTTTTTTTTAGTTCCAATTTCTGTCCTTTGCAGAGTAGTACTCTATGTAGGACATTACGATCTATTCTAGAGACCCCCAGGGTCTCGAGTGCATCTTGGACTAGCGAATGCCCAGTTGTGGAGCGTACTCCCAACCGTCCGCCGTTCCTGCCGGCTGTTTTAGACGCTCTGTCCTTGATTAAGATGACTTTTGTACGTGCTTTTGGTTATGTGACAGAGCTGTGGTGTACATATGAATAACGCGTACTCAGCTGCCATGGCAGCTAGTACAGGAATCGGGAGGGATGCAAACGATGTAAGTAGAGATTAACTGGTGTACTGGTTAGTCAGTGATTGCATCGTTTGGCTGAGTCCCGCTTCTGTGGCATGTGATTTCATGTAGTCGAGTGGATGGGTTTTGGTTTACAGTGATGATGGTACAAGGGAGGCTTGATAGGGGGTGTTGTGTGTCTTGTCGTGGTCTTCTTCTGGGTGCGCGGAACTATGGGGCATGCTGGATCAGTCTGGAGGTTTGTTAGGGAGAGGTACTACACCGAAGGTCTGTCTGAGTCTATCCGTTGCATTGATGAAGCGAACTAAGTGTGGGATTGCTCTAGGGTCAGATAGAAGGTAGGGCAGAGATGAGGCTTTATGACCCAGTGCACATGAGAGGGTGTGGCGTTCACGCCGATATTGCAGGCAGTCTACTAAGAGATGTGGCACGGTTTCAACAGTGGCAGGGCAGTGCGGACAGTGGGGGGATGGGGTCTTGCCGATGCGGTTGAGGTGAAGATTCAGTGGGATGTGTTGCGAGCGAAGAGCCATGTACAGTCCTGTGAGGCGTTTGGGGAATTCTGTGGTAAACTTGATGAATGATCGCTTCAGAATTTTTGGGTCGATATTGTTGATGCGATTGTATCGTGGAGATTTACGCCACAGTCTACCCCAGCGAGCGTGCGTGGTTTCTCTATGAGCTGCTATGAGCGCCGACGTGCTTAGAGGGAGTGCGCCGTGTCGGAGGAGGGAAGGGAGGTGGTTTGCCGGACTGTTATTGTGCCTTCCTTCTGATGCCTTCTTTGCCTGCTTATCCGCTTCTTTGTGTTACAGTACGCTTAGGCCCTATTCATTTTCTCTCCTTTCTTACCACTGTATTACATCGCGATCGCTTACTACCGCCGTCGTTAGATGACCAATATCTTCCTTTCTTGGATTACTCACCTTTTCTCGCGCATGCATACTTAATTAGGCAGACGTCCTTCGTCTTAGTACTTGCCCTAAATCTCTCCCAGTTCCTCTATAAATACGCGCTCTTGTACTATGTAGTTCTTTACTTTAATCTTACTGGGTTTTACCTGACACTTGATTTCCTTCGCCTAAGCCCCCCAAGCTTAGTCGTCAGAACCGATCTCTGACTTAGAGCACTCCTCTTCGTCAGTCTGAACCTTCAATCCTAAACTTCGAGCGCTCCTCGTTGTTAGACTGATACCTTCGCAAAGTCGACTTCATTGTCATTGCGTCGGCCCGACTTTGACTCAACCACGAAGGTTCTCTTTTGAGCCTAGGTTGTTAGAACCCATCCCAGTTCGTAACAAAAGATTAAAGTCCCTTACCTGACCGTCGCCATCCGTGACGCCCCTTATTGATACTAGTCCAAGACGAGCTCTTGGCAGAGAACGTTCTGGTGGGAAAGAGATCCTACCCAGCCAGATCGTGAACCAGAAGAACCGGATACCCCGGAAGAAGAATTTCACGCGGCCCCCGACTCGGCTATCACCGAACCCCGCTTGATTCCCGCCGATATCAAAGACAGTTCGAGTTCTACCTCAACTTCCTCTTCAGACGAATTCCCAGAAGAAAGACCTCCCCGACAGCTATCAGCTCATCCTAGCCTCAGAATGTCTCATGTAACTAAAGAAGTCGAACTCCGCACTGGAGCCCCAGTCGCCTTTGATGGTAACATTAGAAAGGCCTCGCGCTGGCTGCACTCTGTAAAAGCGTACTTCACTGTTAATGCTGCTGTCTACTCTACCAATGAAAAGAAGGTAGTCACCGCCCTTGCCTATATGACGGAAGGCACGGCATCATCTTGGTCCGACACCTTCTACCAAGTATGCGAAGGGAGAACATCCAAGTATGGGACTTGGGTTGATTTTGAAAAGGAATTCCGGGAGATGTTTATCCCCGCTGATGCGAGTATAGTCACACTTAACAAGATCCAGAAGCTTAAACAACTCGGAAGAAGCCTCACGTCCTACGTCGCTGAATTCCGCGCTCTCGTGGCGGTAGCCAATGTCAAGGAATCACACATCCTTATCCATATGTTCAACTTAGGCCTAAACGACGAGCTTGTGAACGCTGTCCATCTTATGGGAGAAATTCCTACCGATTTCGACAAGTATATTACTGCCGTCACTAAAATTGGTAGCAATATGAAACGCGGTAAAACTACCATCGCCCTCACTCGCGCCAATCGACACCCCAATTATCGCCCCCAACCCAAGAAGAAAGACGACGACGCGATGGACGTAGACCGTCTCGACGAAGAAGAACGCGCCGATTGCATGGCTAAAGGTCTGTGCTTCATGTGCAAGAAGCGCGGCCACCGCGCCAATGCTTGCCCCGATAAGAAGAAGAAGAAGGTCCCAGTTAGACAAGAGAAGATCGAGGAAGAAGATGATGAAACGGAGAACCACCGCCTTGCGGAGGATTTTTGATGTGGAAGACTGGTACGACGTCAGTATCTTCCAATGTAACAGTAAGACTTGTACAGGCTATTGGAGAACGAAAGGAACTGCATGTTCCGATGACTCTTATTTCCAAAACTCGTCTGAAAACCGTTGAAACCACTGCCGTTGTCGATTCTGGAGCAGCAGGAACTTTTATCTCCGAAGATTTCGTTAAACTCCATAAAATCCGAACCCACCGACTCTCCAAACCCTTCAAAGTAACCACCGCTGACGGAAGCTTGACCAAAGGTGGCCCAATTACGCATTATTGCGTACTAACCGTAAAAATAGACGATTGTGCCATGATTGGCAAGTTCAACGTCACCCGCCTCGGAAAACGCGATCAGATCCTGTTAGGAATCCCATGGTTACGGGCTATGGACCCCATCATCCGATGGAAGGCTGGAATGCTTTCTCTACCTAGGACTCCCAAGTCCGACCTGATTGAAGAAGATGTTGATAGTGAACGAAAGAAGAATGGATTACCCCTCCTTTTTCAGAAAAAGCCAAAGTACGAGCACTTCCAGCTTAAGAAGTCAGTGAAACCTGAATGCGTTGACTCCACAGTTCCGACGAAAGTTGAACTAGTGTCACCTGAACGTATTGACTCCACGACTTACCCTTCTGCGTCTATTGAGGAGATTCCCGACGAGGAGATGACAGTTCCAGAAGAAACTGCCCCCGTCTTCGACACAAAAGAGGATATATGGGGGAATTACGAACCCATGGTAACTGATATCACCACCTACCAACTACGGGATGAGGACGTCCTTATTGAATACTCGGAAGATGGAACGGAAATGCGCCTTATCGAGAATGTTTCTCTCGATTCCCCTCTTACCCAAGACGGCACATCCAAGAACGAAATGAAATTTAGCAATAAAGCCCAACAGTTTGCCATCGCTGGAGCACATAGCGAGGTGGAACAGAAGAAGAAATCGTTCGAAGAACTTGTACCCGGTTATCTTCATGATTTTCGTGATATTTTCGCTAAAGACGGTCTCAATCGGCTCCCTCCTGAACGACATGGAATTGATCATCGTATTGAAACGAAACCTGGTTTCATCCCGAAGACGTCAAAAATCTACCCTTTATCCAAAAAGGAACGGTCAGCGGTTAAGGCATTTATCGATGAAAATAAGAAGAAAGGTTTTATCTCCGAGTCGAAGTCCCCCCAAGCGAGTGGGTTCTTTTTTGTCGGGAAAAAGAGCGGAGAACTCCGTCCCTGTCAAGATTACCGGTATATCAACGATTGGACGATAAAGAACTCCTATCTGCTTCCCCTCCCTCTCACGCTGATCGCTCGATTACATGACGCCAAGTACTTTACCAAGATGGACGTCCGATCTGGATATAACAACATCCGGATCCATCCTGATGATAGATGGAAAGCGGCCTTTACCACGGAATTTGGATTATTCGAACCTAACGTCATGTTTTTCGGCCTCTGCAATTCACCGGCTATGTTTCAGGCGTATATGAATCGAACATTTCAGCAGGAGATTAATGAAGGATGGCTAGTAATTTACATGGACGACATCCTCATCTTTTCGAAGACGCTTGATGAACATCGGAAACGAACCAGGAGGATATTGGAGATCATCCGTTGTCTTGTTACTTGAGGGTCTTATAGGTTGCTCAGAATACAATGACTATCACAATTGTATTCGATAAGACTACAGGTGCCAGCTGCCTCAAGTTCACGGTCAACGGATTTTCTACTTCTCGGTTGATAACGTGCTGTTCGTGGGTGGTCAAAGAGTGATGAATCACCTTCTTTGTTGGTCTCTTCTGATAGTGAGGAAGTATATATATATTGTCAGGTTACTCTGAACCTAGTAGGTAATATTAAACCTCTGCTAATGCTGGCTAGATAATACGAGTCTCTCTTCCTGTAAAAGAGAGAAGTTAAACTAAAACGAATAGACGAATACGATAGACTGTTGTATAGGCGATCCCTGTAAGATAGTATACAACTAATCTGACTAGATTATACCACGGTTTTCTAAGGCAACACTAGGCCTTCACTTTCTTCTGGATCTCACACTAGGAGACAGAAAGGGGAAAACACCTGTTCAAATTCTTACTAACTCTCACACAGTTTGAGAGAAGAATGGAAAAGGGAAAACTCAATTATTGTGTGAGAATGGAGTCCTTATATACATTTTGGAAACCATCCTTACTAAGCAATGAGTCATCACTGGATTGGTAAGAATGTGCTTACAAACCAAGCCTTTTGGTGTGCTGAATCAGCTGCTTACTAAAGTACATGAGTAAAATATTACAAAGCACAGTAAAATCTTACAAAGCATGACGAATCATGACCAAACATGATGAGTCATGGAAAAGTCCTTACAAATCAGATTATTACCAGTCACATGACATGCTTACAAACATATCTGAGTGGTTCACTGATGTAATCAAGTGGCTGAAAAATAGAAAGAGACTTGGAAACTGATGGAAAACTACAAATACAAGTAAATAAATGAATCAGAATAGGAAACTAAGCTTATGATAGTGAGAAATATATCCTTGAATACTTCCCTAATCATCTCCTTCTATATTCCTTATCGTATATGTCATGGTATGGAGTGCATACCATGCATGACACCGTAGGGAACAGTTGTTTCTGAAACCCGAGAAGTGCACATTCGACGCCGAAGAAGTGGAGTATCTCGGCATGATTATCAAACCCGGCCACGTCACCATGGACCCCGCTAAACTTGATGGAATTAGAGATTGGCCTGTCCCCACCACAGTAAAGGAAACGCGGTCCTTTCTGGGGTTCTGCAACTTCTACCGGAACTTTATCTCACACTACTCCGACCTCGCACGCCCTCTGATAGATCTCACAAAGAAAGACGCCCAATTCTTGTGGACTGAAGCATGTAACGAATCGTTCCTTACTCTGAAAGATTGTTTCCTCCGTCAACCGGTGCTTCGTAATCCTGATCCCACTCGTCAATTTGCAGTTGCAACTGACGCCTCTCTCGTGGCTACCGGAGCGGTACTCCTTCAGACCGATGATAATGGACAGTATCATCCATGTGGTTACCTGTCCCAGTCATTGAACCCAGCTGAACAAAATTACCAGATCTTCGATAGGGAACTGCTCGCCGTCATCCGTGCGCTTACTGAATGGCACCATTATCTTGAAGGGAACCCGCACCCGGTTATTGTATTCACTGATCATAAGAACCTGCTCTATTTCCGCACTGCCCAGAAGCTAACCCGCCGTCAAGCACGTTGGCAGCTGATCCTTTCCATGTTTGATATCGAGCTTCACCACGTACCAGGAACTAAGCTAGTCGCTCCTGACGCGTTATCTCGCAGATCTGATCATAACCCCGAAGATTCGGATAATGTAGGCGTCACCTTGCTCCCTGATACCATGTTTGTCCGCCTCCTCGATGACTCACTACATGACGTCCTCTCTACGAATAACCCCTCCTCCGACCCCATATTTTCTACTGCTTCTGATGCCTTAAACGGCCTTTGCCTTCCCCCGATGAAGTCAGCCCTGTCTGATTGGAAAATTGTTGATCGCGTCCTGTATTATAAGGATCGCACCTATGTCTCCCCCACCGCCCGTCGTGACCTACTCCGCCGTCTCCACGACCACCCTACTGCAGGCCATCCTGGCCGTTTCAAAACCGAAGAACTCGTTAAGCGCGATTATTGGTGGCCTGGCCTAGGTGCCTACGTCCGTAAATATGTCGACGGTTGCTCCCTTTGTCAGCAGATGAAAGCTGACACCCACCCAGTGACCCCTCCCCTTGTTCCTATCCCTTCCACTGCGACCGTGCCCTTCACTTCCTTGTCAGTCGATCTTATCACGGATCTCCCTCCCTCTGGTGGATTTGATTCTATTATGGTCGTGGTCGACCACGGCCTTACGAAGGGGGTAATTATTACTCCTTGCCTGAAAATCATCACCTCGGAAGGCGTAGCAAAACTTTTCTTCAAACATGTTTACCGAAGATTTGGACTCTATGACAAGATTATCTCCGACCGAGGCCCTCAGTTTATCTCTAAATTCTCGAAAGCTCTAGCCAAACTCCTTGATTATACCATTGCACCCTCTACCGCTTACCATCCGCAAACCGATGGATAAACTGAACGACTCAATCAGGAACTGGAAACGTATCTACGGATCTATTGCCGAACCAACCCTGAGACATGGGTCGAACACCTTCCCCTCGCCGAATTCGTCCATAACCATAGAAAACACGATTCCCGTAATGCCTCGCCATTCTATCTTATGATGGGATACAACCCAAGATCGCTGCCTCATACCCTAGCATCGTCAACTGTCCCAGCAGCTGAGGAACGCGTGAGACTCCTGCAGAAGGCTCGAGAAGAAGCCATAGCTTGCCACAACATCGCTATGCAACGAATGGCAGAACGGTCTCACGGAGTAAAGTATATGCCTTGGAAGGTCGGCGATAAGGTTTGGCTATCAGCAAAGAATTTGATCGTCCCGATACCAAAGAAGAAGCTCGAACCGAAAAGATATGGACCATTCCCAATCAAAGCTGTACTCAGTCCGATCACCTTCACACTCCAACTCCCAGAACAATGGCGAATCCATCCCACGTTCCATGCTTCGGAGCTATCATCCTATCGCGAAACTGACGTACACGGTCTGAACTTCCAGGAACCACCACCTGACATTATCAATGAGGAAGAAGAATACGAAGTCGAAGCTATTCTTGCCCACAAAGGAACGGGTAAACGAAGACGCTATCTCGTATCTTGGGTCGGTTACTCATCAGCCAGTAACGAATGGATCCCAGAAGAGAATCTTGGTAACGCCTCTGAGATAACGAAAGCGTATAAGAAGAGGCATAAGCTCGCCTAAACCTTTTCAATGTACTCCGGTGACATCGTTTGGCAACTCTCTGACTATCTTCGCCTTATCAAGTTTATCGCTATCAAGTTTCTCACTCTCACCAACAACTTCATTATGAGCTCCTCCTCTGACATCACGTCTGACCTCGCATCCGCCTTCGTCTCGCTTGACTCGTACCTTGATACCGTTACCAAGACCCTTGATTCTACCGACCTCATTAATCAGGAAGTTCGTAACACCCAGAACGCCTCTCCCCTTTCCACCACTTCCACCGACTACTTCGCCATCTTAGAAGAAGTAGAGAATCAGACCCTTATCGAGTCAGCGTGCCTTGACATCCAGTATTCCAAAGACATCGACGAACGCCTCGCCCAGCATGACGCTACGGCCGTCGGGCTCCTTATCAACATCGTCCGAGCTGCCGAGCTTGTTGAACGAACCGCTCGAATCCTCCCCAACCCCCGTCACACCAGCATCCTCCTTCATTTACAGAGGTGTATTAGGAACCTCGCTGTACGTCTTATGCCTGATGACGCTAAGACTATTATTCGTGAAGTTGTCCACGAAGTATGCGAGCGTATTATTAAGAACCCGGTCCTGCGTCCCCACTCCCCTGATACACCTCTTCCTGTACCTCCACCAGTTGAAAGCATTGCTTCCACTTCATCTGAGGATATTACTCCTGGCTTATGCACTATGTCTCTTTCGACGATGGCTGCATTGCAAGTGTTGCAGGAAACAGCTTCTCCACTTAATGAACCAGTGCACCCCCTCCGAAGAACGCACCGTAGACGCTCTTCAGGGACAACCCGAAGGTCAAGAGTTGCATGTGCTTCCGCTCCTTCCCCTCCCGACCTTACCAACCGTAATCGCGAACGCTCCACATCACCGACACCCCCCACCACGTCCCGCGTCACCATCGTAACCACTGACCCCGACAACAATTTTGTTTGTCGTAACTGTCACGACTCTGGTCACCGTCACAAAAACTGCCCCAAGTATCACTGCCGCATCTGTCGCATCTACGCACCAGGCCATTTCTCCGTCTTCTGTAAACAGCTTAAAGGTGAAGCTGTCCTTCCTATCGACTGGAAGGATCCAGAATTTTATAGCGCCCTTGCCCGCTGGGAAGCTGACAAAGATGCTGCGGATCTTTGCATCACGGAGGAGCAAGATGCCCTCCTTCATCGTGACTATGACTGTGACCATACTCTTTACGATAACACTGATTGATGAAGTCGGTGACTTCACGATAAAAACGGGGTAATGTTACAGTACGCTTAGGCCCTATTCATTTTCTCTCCTTTCTTACCACTGTATTACATTGCGATCGCTTACTACTGCTGTCGTTAGATGACCAATATCTTCCTTTCTTGGATTACTCACCTTTTCTCGCGCATGCATACTTAATTAGGCAGACGTCCTTCGTCTTAGTACTTGCCCTAAATCTCTCCCAGTTCCTCTATAAATACGCGCTCTTGTACTATGTAGTTCTTTACTTTAATCTTACTGGGTTTTACCTGACACTTGATTTCCTTCACCTAAGCCCCCCAAGCTTAGTCGTCAGAACCGATCTCTGACTTAGAGCACTCCTCTTCGTCAGTCTGAACCTTCAATCCTAAACTTCGAGCGCTCCTCGTTGTTAGACTGATACCTTCGCAAAGTCGACTTCATTGTCATTGCGTCGGCCCGACTTTGACTCAACCACGAAGGTTCTCTTTTGAGCCTAGGTTGTTAGAACCCATCCCAGTTTGTAACACTTTGTTGCTGTGAATGTCGCAGTGTCCTGGTACCCAGCACAGGGTCACTTTGAAGTCTCGGTGTTCTCTGGCAATATCTTTCATTCTGTTACAAAACAAATCGGTTAAGTATGATCCTGGGCGCGAGTTGAAACTTTCACCGGATTGGATAGCTGCCTGGTTGTCAATCAGTATAGAGATAGGGAAGGTGAGATCGTCCTCGGTTGCGATCAGTTCGGCCGCGAGCATGAGGCCAACTGCTTCTCCTTCAAACACTGTGTGCTCTCTTTCGGTGCCTAGGTGAAAGCGAAGGGTTCTTGGGCAACGACCTGCACGAAATAGAATTGCTGCTGCACCTATGTTACCTTTATATCCTGAACCATCGCTGTATACCTGAATGTTGTCCTTGAGCCGGGTGCATTCCTTGATGGCTTGTCGCTTGGAGGGGGCTATTCTGTGCTTGTGCGGATTGGAGCTTTGGGGGGGTTTGTGAGATGGCAGAATGGTTTCAATGTCACGGGGAACGATGGAGTACTGACGTGTGAGACGATGTAGAGAGGAACGATGTGAGCCGACATATCGGTTTGCTGCACGGCGAATAGGGCCGTGCAGTGGATGGGAGCTGGGGTGGGTGGTAAGTCGGATTGCCGCTCTGTGACATGTGTTTTGTAGTGCTAAGGGGATGGGTAGGAGGTTGGCGTGGACTTCAAGGACATCAGTCGCGGTTGAGCACATAGCACCTGTGATGGCCAATGCCGCGATACGTTGGACCGACGTAAGGCGCTTTGCTACTCCTACAGATCCTCTTTGAAGCTCGTCCGATCCTTCCCGAAACGAGGGTGTGAACCATAGATCCACCGCATACAGCATTTTTGGGAGGGCAACTGCTTGGTAGAGCTGATGCATTAGACGCAGCGGGAGTCCTTTGGAGGTAGCAGAAAGTCTACGTAGCTGGAGGACATAGGCCGTGCCCTTTGCTATTGAGTTGTCTACTTGCGCGTTCCATCTGAGTTCCTGGTCGACTATGACTCCAAGAAAGCGGTGTGTTGACATGGGGCTGATGACGAAGCCTTGAATGTGCATGTTCGGTCAGTTCTTCTGACGGCTCATGGAGAAATCTATTAGGGCAAATTTGTTAGTTTCAAACTTGGAATTATGATTGCGTGACCAATCATATCCTCCTCCGGGACGTTCAAGCATGTCTGCTAGGATCTGATGCGTAGCTTCAAAGTCTGCTCCAGTGGCGATGAATGCTGTGTCATCAACGAAGGCCAGGGTGAGTTCTTTTAGCGCTTCGTTGCCTCGGCAAGACTTGGCAACGTCAACTAGATCTGAACTGTAGATGATATACAGGATCATAGATAACGGGTCCCCCTGGCCGATCCCGTTGTTGATAGGGATCCAATCTGATATGTAGCCATCGAATTTGAGCTGAGTTTGTCGGTTTGTTAGTACTCTTTCCGTGAAGTCAACTATGGCTCTGGGTATACGACGCATACGCATGTTGTGGAGAAGGCGTTGGGTGACGGCGTTCGGGAATGCGCCTTCTATATCTAAAAAGAGTGCCGACGCCACTTTTTGAGACCTCCATGCGTTCCTTACCGTTTCTTCTAGTAGATGCAGGGAGTCAGTAGTAGAACGACCTGGCCTGCCCCCGAAGTGCATGTGAGGGAGAAGCTGATGTTGCTCTAGGATGAATGTGAGGCGTTCAGCTACTACTGCGGTTAGTAGTTTACCCATGGTATTCAGCAGGGCAATGGGCCGGTATGCCTTTGGGATCGTGTAGTTGGGCTTGCCGGGTTCACGAAGGACTATGGTGGTGAATTGGTGCCAAGGTTCATAGTACGTCCGATACGTGAAGGCTGCATTGAAGAGATGGGTCAGATAGGGGGTCAGTATCTTAGTGCATTGCTTATAGACTATGTTGCAGATGCCGTCTGGTCCGGGGGCTTTGAGGCCATTAAGCTTCAAGATTGCGCGGGTGATCTCGGCCGATGTGAAGGGGGTGTGTGGCTCTACTGGGTCAGGGTATATCGCGTCTGGGGGTACAAGATTGTCAACCGGAGGGAGGGGAAAGAACGACTTAGCTATGAGAAGACTCTTGTCTTGATTGGTATTGGCTTCCGTGGTGGTTCCGTCGAGATTTCGGATTTTGAGGGACGGGATTCTCATCTTGCCTCCGTCCTTCGGATCTGAGGATATATATTTGTTAGCCGTCCATAAATCATTACCTTCGATGTTTTCTAGCCAGTCGATCCAGTGTTGTTTCTTCGTTGCTTCAATGGATTCTGTGTAGCGGTTCTTGAGGGTTTTCAGGTCTTCATGGCATGGGTGGGTGGCTAGGCCTCGCATCTGGTAGGCTAGGCGGCTGAGGTTGTTGACTTGGTGATGTAGGTCCGTCAGTTCGCGAGTCCACCATCGTTTTGAATGCGGGCATGGCCTGGAGTAGGGGACTTTCGCTTCCATGGTGCTGATGATGGCCTGAGTGATGCGCTTGGCCGATGCTTGGAATTCTTCTTCCAAGGCTAAGGGGAGAGGGGGATAGGGTGTTAGTATGTCGCTGAGGTGTTCAGTAAATTCCTTCCAGTCCATCTCTCTCCAGTTTCGTCGAGGTTCGTCTTGGGTTTTAGCGGTGTCAAATTCGAGAATGAGTTGAATTGGTACGTGGTCCGTGTGCAGACCTCGTTGCCCTGGATTCGTATCACAGGAGACGATTACATCGGCGAGGTGTTCGGTACCAAACACATTGTCTGGTCTTGTCCAATTGCTGGTCGAGGTGGATTGCAGAGTGGGGGTGCCACAAGGAAGGAGCTGGATCATGTTAAAGTTAGCGATAAGATCAATTAGTGGGCCAGCGGTAGTGTAGTTAAATAGATGACGGTTCCGTGCAGCTTCCCATAGGGGATGGTGTCTGTTGAAATCCCCCATCCATAGCATGTGGTCGTGCTCCGTGGGCTGAACGATTTCGTCATTATAAATATTGAATATGGTACAGCGGCCAAAGGGCCCCGAAATTTGTATTAGTATGACATCAGAGGATGGGAATGATACCTGTTTCCACGAGTTGGAGTCTAGTGAGGTATTGATGAGGGTGATCGCTCGGGTATGTCGCTGGGGGTGAGAATAGTGATTTGTCGGGTAGAGTACGTGCCATTTGTGATTTGTGCAAGTGTTCCGTAGAAAGTTGATATACAGTTCTTGAATTACTATGATGTCCCATTCGGAGGCTGAGTTATTGTTGAGGAGGGAGGCTTGAGCGATCATGGAAGTATTGAGGTTCTGCTGCCATATCCGTAGTGTTGTGTGAGTTGCGTCGGGCCGTTCAGACATGATTTGGTGATGAGGGGGGGGTGCTGTCAGAGAATCCGTTGTCGCCTTCTGGGGAGGATGTCTGGGCAATGATACTGTGGATGGCTTCATCTTGGGGACGTTGGGGAGAGCGGTCCCGAGTCTGCTGCTGTTGCTCGAAGTTGATGGTGGTTTGTCTAAGATGCGGGGGCGGGTTTGACCTGGGGCGATCTGTAAGGGAGGGACGAGGTGAGGTAGTTGGTCTTGATGATCTTGTGGGCCGTGATACTTGGGTCCAGATGTGTTCCGTCAGGAAGTAGGGCATGCGATTTTCCGGGTATTTATCGTCGATGTCCTTGCAACATCTAGCAAATTCTGGGCATGCTTGACTCCAGCTGGTGTGTTGCTGACTGCGGCAGTTGACGCAGCGAGTTGTATGGTAGGCGCTGCACATGGACGTCCGGTGATTGTTCCCGCAGGTACCGCAGATGTCGAGTGAGGTCTTGCAATTCTTTGCGATGTGGTTGTCTTTCTGACACTTCGCGCAGCGGAGGGGTTCTTTTTGTCTTTGTGGATGCTGATACGATCGTTGGCAATGCAGATTCCATCGCGCAGGATGTTATTTGCTAGATGGATGTCAGTGATTTGCATTAGTGCAAAGGCCTTCCTTTGTTCAGCAGATCGTTTCGTGGGGGGCTTGATCCATCTGATGCTTGCTATGGTGTTCGGCAGGAGGTTGTTTTCTTGCTCGACTAGTTTCGTAAAGTTTTCATTTTCAACCTGTGTTTGGATGGGTAAGTATTCTAAGACTATCAGGTATGTGCGATGGCGGAACGATACAGTGATGTCTAGGTTACTTTCCAAGGCCGCTTTCCCAGCCGGATTATTGAGCCACAATGCTAGTGCTTCTGACTCGAGCTCTACAATTATTCCGCCATTTCTTAGTACTGTGATCGCTTTGACTTTCCCTGGGGGGGTAGTCTCATCCCGGGCTTTCTCTAACGCGTTGTTTAGCGTGTTGGCGATTTCGCGTTTGGGGGTATCTGGAGGGAAAAGAGTTTCGCCCGGCATAGGGTCGAGTAGGATTTCGCGGGCTCTGACGGCTGCCCATCCTAGTGCTTGATCGATTGTGGGAGGGAGGTGTGAAGCGGCTACTGAACTGTATGAGGGTCTTATGGATTCGGGTTGACGCTGGGAGGATGCCAGTGGGAGTTGTTGGGACATGTCATTGATTTTGTCTTGCATTGCCTCAACAGATGGGGCGAGGGACTTAAGGGCGTCTTGACAGGTTTCGACATACGAGAATAGCGTATCTGCTGATTCCTCTATGCGTTCAGTGGCCGTTTTTGTATTTGCCTCTCCTTTGTTTCGTTCCCTAATCATTCTGTTTTGGAGTTCGGTGGCTTGTTCTAGCGAGGATGATAGGGATTGGGATGCCGTATGGACGAGCGCTACTTGAGGGGATATGGCGGCGATGACGTGGTCGACTAGTTGGGTGGTGAGGGAGCCCGTAATCTGTTCGGCTGCCTTCTCTGCTACTTGTTCCGCGACTTTCTCCGCTATTTCGCTTGCTACATGGTCCTTCATGATAAAGGCTACCGCTCTAATTGCAGCAACTACTGGGACTGGAGTAGAGTTTGACATTTGCGTGATCTGGAACAGTATTGAAATTAGATGGGTCAGTGTGAATGGTTCGTCAATGAGACAAAGCAATTTCGATTCTAGATATTTCTTTCCACTGCTCGCGTTCTTTACCGTGTTGGTCATTGCCTCGATGGTGGCCTGGGGCATGGTTGACCTTGTAGTTTTTCGAGTGTTGAGGCCATAGGAGGGTGACAGAGTGCGCGAAGCGGGTGTTGCGTTTACGCTCATACTCGTGCTTCTTCGGCCCCCTGGCATCTGGGATGTGGTACAGTCTGTTGAACGGTCAGCGACTGAATAGAGATTATTTGGATGGAGAGGTCTGGGTTCGATAAGCCGCTGATGGCGGGAGTCGCCTTAAGGCGAGTTTGACGCTGTTGAGCGCGCTGTTGACAAGGATTTTTCGGGGTCCTAGTCGGGGTGCCACTTGGTACAGGTCCAAGAGGCGATTGGAACACAGTTGTGCCATCATGCCATATAAAGGGCATATTGTCATGATAACAGCGAGTGCTGTTCATTCACAAGTGATCTTGTTCTATTCCATTTTCAGAAAATCAATATATTTTCTTGTTGTGCGCAGCACTGTAATCATATATACCCATCAGAAAATCAGCACATTTTGCTCAAATTCAGGATATCCATCCAATGTTCGTCATATGCAGATTCATCCATGGCATGAGAAAATCAATGGCAGACACAATAGAAGCATCATGATAACATTGGTAACAGAAATAATACTGAGTAAGGACAGGTACTAAGACACAGCAAGAAAAAGATCAAGAGTCGGAGTCAAATGCAGCACCCTCCATCGCCAGTCTCTGGGCAGCAAGTGCGCTGACAGACATTTGGGAAATGATGTCTGACATCAAGTCCTGCCGATGGTTTGTTCCAAAGACTTTTCTGCACAGTTTAATTAGCGGCCTGGGCTAGTCATTGACAATCACGCACTTACCTTGTCCACCACTCAAGGAGCTCACTGATCCTGGTTCTTGCAGCTGGACCCGGAACATCCTCAAAGAAATCTACAATATTGTTCCAGAACATCTGGTAGTCAAAATCTCCATCTACGGTGCGCCACGAAGTGATGCTCAAAAGAGCGAATCGGATCTGCAAAATTTGATATCAACTTCAAAGTCATAGGTAAGCATCAATGCCTACTTGGCAAGCTGCATATGCAATTGCGTGAGCAGTCACCTTCCTCATGCCTATGATAGAGGCAACGCATGTTTTCACTTTGGTTTGATCCGACTGTCTCTGGGCACGTTGGTTGTTCTCGATTATATTGGCGCCTTCACCTTCACCATCTACCTCATTAGCAGAGGATGGGGAGGTAAAGATAGCTTTAAACCCCTGAAATTCGATGAGACATGATTCGGTTAGAGAAATCAGGATGCTCACCATCACTAACAACTTTGACTTCATGAGACCGTGCTCCAAATTGTTGGCATCGGCTTCGCAGTTCTGATACATAAAAAGAGGCCATGAATTTTCGGAGACAATGAAAGCAGTAGTGCGATCACGAATACCAGCTCTGATGCTGGATTGCATATCAGCAACATCAAGTAATGAAGACCATTGGGGCCACACATACACCGGATCTTCCCAGCTCCATTCTGCCGGACACAGCAGCTTACCACATATATCGCTCACAAAACCTCGATGATGCTTGTCGCCGGCCGAGATGAGTGGAATCGGACGAAATTCATTGTTCAACCACGAGGCTACGAGCTCCTTGAGAGTGGCCGTATCATCGCCACGAGCGGAGTCTGCACCCCGTTTGAGCTACATGGAAATGAGGATGAAGCGACAAAAAATGAAAATGTTTGTGAACAAACCTGTCTGAGCATGTGTTCCAACTCCTCATGGTCAAGACTTGCTAGCTTGTCATGAAACCATGGTAATGCCTTGGCAAGTTCAATGTAACCCCGTTGAAGGCAGTCTTGCCTGTGTTTTTCAGGACATAAAGCACAAAGACATGAAGTGACTTACTCCTGAGTAGTGTTGAAATCTCTATCATGTGTTTCACAATGTCGATCATTTTCCGCAATTACATCCTCTGTGGGAGTGTACAATGCGACCAGACGACGGATTGCTTGACCCTGCGAAACGTAATAAGTTGTTTTCCTATAACGATCAATTAAAATGGTCTCCAGAGTTCGAATAAGCGCGTACCTCTGCTTGATCGCTCTGTCCTGCTTCAAATTTTAGACCTCCTCCATCAGAGTGGCTATTCTTCGCTTCGCCCGAGCCTGAGGAGAAGTCGAGACATGCAGAGAGTCTGAGACCCGAGTCAAAGGAGGGCCACTGCCTGACTCGACATTCCCTGATGCTGACTCAGACTCGGACATACCTTACGCCTCCGGCCGTAGAAAGGAGTGGGGAAGAACTTGAACTTGGAGGATATTTTGGTGGTGTGGAAAGAGTATGTAGGGATGACTCGAACGGTCGTCTTATATGACTGTCATCTACGTCAATGACAAACAAGTAGCCGACATTCAAGTTGACCTTACTAATGACAGCATGACTTCACCGTTTGTGAGTTTCTCCATCGTTTCTTGAGCCTCTTTGGGCGACAGCTACGGTGGTCTAAGGAACCTGCCGTTGTCCTGCATGATTTAGGAATCATGCATGGACATGACTACTAGGTATCCCCCTAAAAGACAAAGTCTGATAGCTTAGCCTTCAGGCTAGTCAACCCATGCCTTGGCTTCAAGCCTTGGTCAAACAATTCCAGTTTCCCCATATTTATTTATATTTCTGTACTGTCTTGAAGAAATGTCATTTGTGAGATGGGAATCACATAATGACCTAGTTGATAGTAGGATTAAAAAGAAGGTTAAGGTATTGCCTTGCCTTTGGCTTATTCACTTTGGCTAGAGAAAACCATAGAGAAAAGTTCAAAGCCTTACAAAAACCTATCCAAAAGTTCTTGGTTTCTTTTATTCTCATTGTATCATTAGTTCTGTGTTGTTTTCTCTAGTGTTTCCTTTATTTCTTTTTTCTATTAGGATGCTTTGACCCACCAGATACTTCACAAAATTGTACCTACAGGGTATGATGTCATGATGATGTCATAAGACTCCACAGATACTCCTGCAGGTATTTGTTGGTAGAAATGATATCATAATGAAGTCATGATGATGTCATCAGTTCTAGAATGTTCCAGGGAAAGTTCTGGAAAGTTCTGCTCCACACTGATGTCATAAATAATGTCATTACTCCACCCATGGAATAATCTGGAATATTCTGCTCCACATTCTGATGTCATAGCTCCATCTTTTACTTACATAATATTCCCACACAAAATTTATATAAGGAGAGCCCATTCTCCCCCAAAAATAAGAAACTTAGTATCTCTCAGAAGCACATAATTTCTCAGAAAGTGAATATAGCCCCTGAAGTTTCTCACTGTACAGATAGCTGCTTGCAAAGTTAGTCCCTTTGAAGTACTGTGCAGGAATCTCCAGAGATAATTGGCCAACCAGCTTTGGTCATTGTGTACGTATATTGAGACCAGCATCTCACACGTTTGTAGTTATTTGACCAACCAGTCTTTGGTCCACGTATATTGCCTAGACGGTTTATCCTAGGTAAAGTTTCATCAGTTATTTGACCAACCAGTCTTTGGTCCACGTATTCGCATATTGAGACCCACTTCTCACACGTTTGTATTTATCTGACCAACCAGTCTTTTGGTCCACGTTTTCTGTCTAGTCAGATTATCCTAGACAAAGTTTATAGGTTTTATTAAAACACACAAAAGCTCTGGCTAAGTTAATCAATTGATTGGTTTAGCGAGCCTCCCAAGAACTCACACGTTATCTACCACGAAAACTAGAAAAGTTGTAGACCGTGTTAATCGAGGACTGGCAAGAAGTCTTATTCAAGTGTAATTGTGGTGTCATTACATTTTTACACGCTTTAATTTAAGACCCTCGATTATTAAGACACCGTTATTTCACGTAGGATCTCGGTCGTTTCTTGAGCCCATTTTGGTTCCTTCCACTATCATGATGTCGAAGCGATTCTCAGTCGTTTCTCGAGCCTATTTTAGAATAGTCAATTAGGACCAGGAGGTGAAAATAACGCACTGGTAAATTAGCAATTACTAGTAGAAGCGCCTTAGGCTGGTTGGAGGTAGCGGTTTCAATAATTCGACACGACTCTCAGAGTAGTATTACTAGTCCCACCGTTTGACTTTGCAGGCTTTTGCTCCATACCAGCCTCTTACAATGGGATTGTTGTCATTGAAAACCGTCACTGTATCGTCAAAGTAGCAACGACAGTTAAACTGAAGGAGTCCATGACAGGCAACGTATTGGCTAAGGCATCTGATGCATACCGCACTGTGAGCTTGTGCGAGTGTGAATTGCATTTCAAGCCTGTTTTGGGTGGGAGTCCAGGCCGTGTTATGACATCATAAATCAGTATGTGAGCCACCATTTTCATTGGCAGTCACCACGTCGTGATTCGCTTCTAGATATGATAAAAGACTAGTATACAAACAGTGGTGCGACATTGTGTTTTCTTGCCATGTCACAGTTTCGCTCAGACACTCAGCAGGAGACTCGCCACTCTCATACTACTATTGACTCAGTTTCTTCTGCTCGTCAGCGCACTCAGGCCCAAACCGCTGCATATCTGCTCGGCATCTGTCCTGAACTGCCGCCTGATGAGGTTCAAGCTAATGACGAAGAGGTCAATCACATAGACACAGTTCAACATTTTTACCAAGGAATGGCCGACAAACCAATATATGAACATACCGCAAAACAGCACCGGGCCCCTGAGCTTGATAAAAGTAAGTAAATTGTATGTATCAACTCTGGTGGGGTACTCACAGTAGAGCCGCGTAGTTGAGTTCCACGTACCATTGCATACCATGGACAAGAAAAAATCAACCACGTACATGGACAGGTTGCACACCGAGTCAGATTGTCGACAAGATATATTTGACTCCATCAAAGCTACCATGGGTATTCCCGACTTGTATGAACACTTAGGCTGGCACTTGTCTACCACCCGCCGCACGGATCCTCCCCACCAGCTGTTGACTATGCATGATTTTGATAGCGCATTCAAGGCTGCGAGGGCGGGCAGCTCCGGGAGGCAAAGCAAAAAAAATTGCCATCGAAATCATCAATATGGTAAGTGTTTTGATGTGTGCGCTGAGCATTCTGGTTTGCAGGATGTGACGTACCTTACAGAAACCCACACTAAAAGAAAAATCAAGGAAAGAATACCCTCAACCACTGAAGAGGACGTATGCGCTTTACTTAGATAGTGACGACGAATCCAGTGATGACGAACCACCGCAAAACATCATGGACACCGTGATGAGTGTCCACTCTCAATATCCTGCCATGAACTTCCTGCAGTTTATCAGTAAATTGAAAGATTCTGGCATATTGTACCTGTCGACCGCAGCTCATTTTGACGTTGGATTCTACAAGGAAAAGATAGGCATGTCAGAAGGCGCTGCATATACTTTTCAGAGCTTTGTTACAAAAGCTTACATGAAGGTAGAATGCACGAAGGGGAGAATAAATGCTAAGGGGAAGAGGAAGGCACGAGCTTAGTATAACGACGAGAATGAAGTAAATATCTCATGTAGTACCAAGCTTCTGGTCGGCCTGATCGATATATAGTCACTTAGCCAGTACGACAAGGGCGAGATAAGGGCCTTGAAATGGTTCATGTGAGTGCACCTGTAGGACATGGGATTCTATGTCTCACCGATGACATTTACAAGACTGCGGTGCATGAGTAGGTCACCAGTGAAGACTTCGTGCCCATCATTAGCAGTTGTCCGGGGAGTCGCGTTACACGCGAGAATAGACTTTGTGTTCTCTACGAAGCAAATGGAGCGGAGGCCTGGATTTGGCTTGTGTACGCACATTTGGAAAGAATTTGCGAACGACAAACGAGCTCATGTGAGTCGGATTGAGGGAACGCGGAAGACAGGAAGGTTAACACTGATGAATGGAAAAGGCTGGAGCAGACGATGACAATGGCGGACATGCCACCAGTGACTGGGCGAACCCAGTAGCAAATATCCCGAGGTTTCTTTGGCATCATAATCATGGCCTATGGAAGGACGGTCAACAATATTTGTGAGCAGTGATGAACTGAAGAGACAAACATGGTAGTTATGTGCTGGGATCTCTGTGATGCCATCCTCTAACCGAACCTTGACTTTGCGACGCACTCTCAGTTCCCTTGCTTATAGCATCGAAACCATAATCAATCTTCTCACCGTTCTTGTCAGAGTAAGTTTATGAACGCCTGAGCAGCAACACCCTCTGGATCACTCTACCGTGTTGGATCCCACTTCATGGGATTAGCTCAGATACGGGGATTAACCTGGCTGACAGCAGCAGAAGCAAGCACATACTAGTAGCCCTTTGGGCCGACATAAACACCATCAGCGCTGCAAAGGAGGCAACGTGAGCTACCTACTATGTCAGACGGTGGTTCTGGCATACAAGAAAGCCTCCTGTCTATCATGGAGTCGATATCAGCGCAGCACGTACCAAACATCTTAGGTTACCAAGATGTGACAATACAGTTGCTAGAAAACAAATGGAGTCCAGCAGTTGGCTTGAGCGCATGGAGCAGCGTGAGTACTAGTGTTTATGGTAATTTTTAGGTAAGCCTGCGCTCAAGCAGTTCCGACTTCCAAGTTGTGGGCTTGACCAAGGCAGACACGCAAACTTCGTGTGTTAGATTCGAAGTAAAGTGCTTGTTATGTCATTGCAGCGCGTTATCCATTCCAACTATCCAGCTGCTGTATACATGTATCTCAAACATATGGTACTTGTGGCAGCTATTTATTGCAAGATGCAGCGCTCGTCTGGCGCATCAGATTCATAAGTATTTACAACACACGACATGTCACATAATGATGCACTTGATAATAGTGAACAAATCTCCAACTCCAGGGCTCTGTATTATGATCAGCATTACACAAGACCAGTGCGATATCCTCTCACCTCAACTACTACCAAATTCGAACTCGGAATTAGAGTCAGAGAGGATCTGCTCCATATCATCATTGTCCTTGGGCAGACTTGAATTGTGCGCAAAACTCTCGATGTGATCAAGTTGCACATCAGCAACAACGAATGATGTGAGATCGTGGTTGAATGTGCCAATGTTAAAGTCAACCTCAGCTTCCAGGTCCGATCAGGTACGTCCAACTAAGAGCTTTTTGAAAGATAAAGCTTTCTCAGCACTTTGGGCATATTCTAGAGCATCCTGCTCGAGAATCTCTTCAAGAAGCTTAGTGTGTTGAACTGACGACTCAATCTCCCAGGCCGTTGTCAGAACACACAAGTGCTTGGATTCACGAGTAGCTTGCATTGCAGCGACAGCTTGAGCGACGGCCTTGAGAGACATGCCCCTCAGGCCACGCTCGAAGAGCTCTTTTCCCTAGTATGAAATGCTTATCAGTGTGAAGTTGCATAACTAAAGTCTAACATACAGCTTGAACATCGGCCAAGTTCAACTCAGTCTTGCTGGAGTACTCCCCGACCGACCTACGAAAAAAGCGGAGCTCTATTGCATCAGGCCCATGACCATGGTTCCTGTCGTAGGGCTTGAACCGACTCTTTGCACATTGTACATAGCGAGACAGGTTTCTCAGGGGGGGGAGGCCTGGAAGTCTGTAAAGTTCATCTTTGGACGAATCAGAGGTGGAGTCCAATGATGGTGATGTTGACCTTGGTCGGAAGTGTTTGGATGACGATTTAGCTGACCGATAGAGTTTGGAGGAGGTGTAAGACAAGCGTGCATATTTGACTTGGTGGGGTATCTCATAGCTTGGATCATCATTATCAGGAATTGAAAGATGTCCGCGAAGGCCCGACACAAGGTCAGGTGCACAGGCCCCAGTCTAGGCCGAAAAGGGATTAAAATACCCTCCTGTTTAGGTACCCACATGGTCCCACAATACATTGATTTCCAAAAACGAGTTGAAACTCAGAAGTCGCTCACTCAGGGATCTCGATTGAAATTTCAATATGCGGGCGCCCGGATCGCAATGATAGGCGCATAATACTAGTCTATGCCAGTATGGGATCGAAATCCTCTCCTCATTAGGTGATGACATTTACCTGTGGCCCCACGACTCATCAATTTCATTGAAACTTTAAAATAGAGTCCATTGTCAAAGGAGCTCGCTAAAGCTAGGTTCTCCGGAAGAAATATCACTAAGGCTCCTTTGCGCCATCGGTTCGAACATAGAGGGGCGGACTATAGAGGTAAAGTCATAAAACTACAGTATTATGTATTTATTTTGACGTACACACACGATATCACAGGCGGACTATACGAGTGAGGCAAAGTCA